>CAWUFW010023099.1:0-82240 GCA_963921515.1 Calotriton arnoldi | reverse complement strand
TGTCAAATCGTGAAAGCACTCTGATAGGTGGTTGGATATTAGTGAAATGTGGGCCAGAGAAGCTATCTACCATGTCTACACTTAGACACGCTGTCCTAATCAGAGGACCATCACAGGAGTGCAGCCTTTTGAATTAGTATAGTACAGGAGTCTGACTATAGGAGTCTCACATGTGGGCTATTGTGTGCACCATCACTGACATGGATAACTAGCTTCTACTTTACAGGGATGGAAAGAAATTATTATTTTGTTGAGTTTCTGAAATTAAATTTTTTGCTGAATTCGTGGAAGATAAACCCAGTTTCTCTAATTTATAGATACGTTCTGTAGGCCCCAATCAACTTTTTATATTTGAATTTTCTGTGGAGTTGATGAAACCTAGTTTCCTGGGACTGCACATTACATTAAATGGATGTCATTTAATGGGCAGCAGGGGTCACAGTTGCGACACCGGATCTTCAGCTTCCAGCCCCTTGCCATGATCGTTGCGACGCCTGGTATTTATGACAATGAGGAGAACATATCTGGTTATCGTCCTGCAGTACTAAAATGGAACAAGAATCTATTATCACCTGTGTTACCTACAGGGCCGGACTGGCTACCGGGCGTTTTGGCATGCTGCCGAGCTGGGGGCTGATTTCGTTGATGGGGACCTGCGTGTGCTGAACGAAATTCGTTTTGCTTTGTTTATTTCGAAGCACACGCAGGTCTCCATCAACGAAATTAGCCCCCACCGCAGTGACATCAGCCCCCAGCTCGGCAGCATGCCAAAACGCCCAGTAGCCAGTCCGGCCCTGGTTACCTACTCACGCTAGGTGGTGTGGTATGCTTCTTACACGTGGACTGCTTCTCGGACGTCTACTGAGCATGAACAACGTCCGATTCATTCCGCACCTAACCTGTCTGCTCATGGCACACCAGTGCTCAATTTGTACAAAAGTAAGTGCCAGGGCCCTTTCTCGGAAGGCCACTACAACCGGCACAATCCATACCCTGCCAGTGGCAGTACTAACAAAACACCTAACCTTCGCACTCCTACAAGTGTGACAATTCCGAATATTTCAGGTCACACAAAGTATAATAATGGCATAAGAGACTGGTATTATTCATTTTCAATGTACCTTGACTTAATAAACATGGCTGTAGTGCTCATTTCAATATTAAAAACACAGCGCCACCATGTGGTGGACTGTCAGTAGAGCCGGTGCTGGCAATTAAGTGCCGGTGCCGAGCACCGGAAATCACATGCACAAATTAAGCACTGTGGCATACCGAAGCTGAGACCCTGGCACCAGACCTGTGCTGCTCACAACCTTGTGTGCCTTCTCAAGACCTCATAAGACCATCCTGCAACTGTGCCTCCTTCCAAGCCCTAGTCTGGGACTTTTGACTACAGGGCCAGCCAGTCCCGGATTAGGAACATGAGTGAGTGGCATGAACAGGAATACCAGGGAAAAAAGGAGAGGTACAAAGGAGCATCATTTTGAAGGTAAAATGCCAGTTTGTCTTCACAATTATTAGATTGTTTGCAGTTAAGACTTACTAGTGGTATTCATGCAGACTGCAAGTAACATGTGCAGATTGGGTTTTTAGGTTTAGGTGTGAAATCTATTCTTTTCAATATAAACTTAAAAGGGGCTTACATCCGCTTTGTCCTGGCTTCTCATTGTTTCCTGTGTGTGTTACTTTCTTTTGTCCCATTTTTATTGGCTGTAGCATATTTTCCTGCATGGTTTTTAACACTTTTTTTACTTGCCTACCCTTACTGGTGCAAAATGCACTGGTACCAGCATGCTGCACAGAAGATGGACGCATTCTTTAGGATACAGCCCTTTTGCTGTTTCTTACACATGCACCTTGTACTATTTTCATGCACAAAACTATTCACTCTTTCCTTCACACCCAATGTGTATTAACTGTGTAGGTCTTCAATACCTGGCGGCACAGCACCTAGGACAATGTGTTGCATGGCAAAACACTAAGGTACAAAAGGTGAGACCTACTTCCTATACCAATGCTTTCTTTTTTACTTCAAACCATGTTACACAGCAGCTCAACTACTGTGCAGCATGAAAAAAAACTTTGACAAAGCCAATAGATTTCGAATATGCAAAACCTATTGGCTTTGCCAATGCTTGTTTCCTGAGCCGCTGCACTATTTCTGGGGTTATATGAATAATTACAAAGCTCGCATTTATCAAGCTGTTATTAAGCTGTGTCAATTTCTGCTGAGACATAGTTGTGGAAAAAATATTATTATGCATTAGAGGTAAGTGAACCACACATTACCAGGGAAAGCCGAGCTAAGTGTCTAGCTTGGCTCTAAGAACCCATCCAGATGCAGAAATCGAGCCATGAAAACCTTTGGCATGTATATCATGCAACACACATGTAAAAAATTTTAAAAGCTCAAAAAAGTGTACAACTTTTACTTGCTGAAACATTTTACCTTGGTATACATATGATATATTTATGCATTGTGAGCCATTCATTGAAAGTAAACGAATTCAAGACTCCCCACCCGCCCTGATGACAATGCCATTAGTGAACTAAGAAGCATGTTCTCTGTCATCTACACCCAACATGTGATTTAGAATTTATTATTGGAGCAACATAACCTGCTAAACCGAACAGAATACAGGGGCATATTAGCAAGAAGAGGCGATAATCATCGCTAACCCTGCTTAGCGTGATTTTTTTTATCGCCGGCTATCGCTGGAATATATCGCCACGCTAACGCTGTATTAGCAACGATTAGCGCTATGGCGATGAATATTCCAGCGATAGCGGGGGAAATGGGCCAACATCGCTGAAAAACCAGCGATGTTGCATGGAGAAGGGAGAACACCTTGCTGATACGACCCTGTGGTCGTATCAGCATAATCCACCCCCCATGTTAGGTATGGCTAACACCTGCTAATTGCAGGTGTTAAATAAATGGCGATGACCCCGGTTAGCGCGACTTTTCACGTCGCTAACTGGGGCCATGGCCACCTTGCTAATAGGCGATAGGCCTGTTAGCGAGTGTTTCCCAGGTTTGTTCGTCGGGAACGCCCACTTTGCATGTCATTAGCAATAAATATCGCTGACATGCAAAGCGGTAAAAAAACGGGCGCTAATGCCCGCAAACTGTCGCTAACTGCTGTTAGAGACAGTTTGCTGATAGGGCGATATAAATATCGCCGCTTTAGCGGCAAAAAGTGCCGCTAAAGCGGCGAACAGTCTTTTGCACAGCGCACATCCTGAACTCAAACTGTTCAAGGTGCTCTCATATATGGTAATGGGGAAAAAAGAGGCTTGAGGCTTAGTGAATGGAAATATTTGCCTATGATCACACACTTTGGCCAAGCGAGGAAGCCGGGATTGAGCCCAGGTTTCCTAGTTTCACATTGTGCAAATCACTCACTAAATGGGTATATATTTCTCTTTCTTTACATTAAAGGTAAATGCTTTGTCTTTAATGCTTGGGCATGATGTGAGAGTGTGCGTGGAAGATAGAAGCCACATGAAAACTCAGCTCGCTTTGGACTTGAGGGTGCAGGAGGACCTTGATTTGAGCCAGAACAGACATGTGGCTTGAACCTTCAATGGCTCACCACCGCTACTATGCACTGCATGCAAATTGAATTAAATGGCCAACTAAAGATGATATTGAAATGGGTTAATGTTTGGGGACATGGAGATTTCAGAAGTGAGTAACTTAAAGTGTATTTTTGAGTGAGTTATATAATAGTGGTTCGAAAAAAATGTACAGCAAGTGTACAGCATGCACCAGATCTATTTCATATTAGCAGTAGGCACTTTGACATATTGTACGCCAGTGCTAGCACATGTGAATAATTCAGATTTTCCACAGCAGAGGTGGGTAGAAAATTATAATTTTATTAAAGAGACGGAGGCTAATGTTATGCATATCTTCTTTATTGCTAACTCAAAGCAGCAACTTCAATAAACACTAGAACTTATAATAAGAATATCTTGAACATTCCAATCCACTATATAATCGTCCGTGAAGCAGCCATCTTCCTTCTTTTTTGCTGCAAACTGAAATAAAATAACAGTTACTTGCAACTTGAATCAAACCAAATGGGTATTAACTTTGTTTTCCACACTCCAGACTCTTCTTATCTTGTTCCTGTAGTCGCCTCCTCCTACAATATAAAAGAAATATTATAGGGTGGGTAAAAAACAGGGATAATATTAGCCTCTGTGTCTTTATTAAAAACATAATTTTCTACCCACACCTGCTGGGAAAATCTGAATTTTATGGCAAGGAATGGAGGCCAATATTATGCATGTGTAAAGCCTTGCCAAAATATTCCTCACAGGACACTCTACCGGTTTAAAATAACATTTCTTAAATATCGAATTTGAAGGGCAATCAGCTGCTGCTAAGATACTATTCAAAACGCCACCAGTCAGCAAAGCCTTGGTAGCCATTGCCCCCCCCCCCCTCTGAATGTGCTTCAAATCTTGACTACCCCTGCCTTTTTCATAACTTCTTTCACCTGTCTAGCCACCATTGGACTAGAGATTGGTTTATAGGAGTACTTGAACAAAATCCACATCTGAGTCTCTCCTGCATGCCTCAATCCTTCTGTTCTTCTTTCATACTCACACAAACACCTTCCCACACATAACTTCATACACTCATCTAAAACTGGATAAAATATTATTTGAGACATAGTTTAGTTCTCCTCCTGACATTGAAACAAACTCCTTCCAGTAAATAACTTCATGATGTTACCTCCAAGGCCTTAACATCTGACACTCTGAAAAGATATTAAACAAAGAAGCATTACTAACTTCATGGACATTTACTGTCCAACTATTTAACTCCTTCAAGACCAAATCTACGTCCCACAAAGACAAATATCTTGGCCCCAGAGGTATCTTCAAACTAACACTCCTTAGTAATCTTTTCACTATGTCAAGCTGCCCAACAGGCAAACCATTCTCACTCTTGAACAGCAAAAATTTCCAATCTACTGACATTCACCATACTGTACGAGTTTCCTTTCAAAAAGATCTCTGTCAAAAAATTAACTAACTCTAGCACAAGAGCTGATACGGAATCCAAACACCATGCCACACACCAACAAACCCATCTCTTCCATGCCAACCTGTATACCTTAGATATTCCTGGAGCCCATGGCTCCTTGATGAGTTTAGAAGCTTCCAACGATAACCCTGACACTTTCCAGGCTCTCCCGAAATCAACCATCTCATCAACCTCAACTATCCTTGTATCAGTAACTCGTGCTTGTCCCCCACTGCATTCATTAACAGTTCTGTAATCTCTGGCAAAAAAAAAACTGGATCGTCTATTAACAATTCCATGACATCTGGATACCATAATTGGGATGGCGAAAAGGGAGCTATCAGCACTACCTCTGCCTGTTCTCTCCTCACCTTCAACATTAATTTCTGAATCAACGCAAAAGGCAGAAATGCATAATTGTGGACACCTTTCCAGTGCTGCATAAATGCGTCCACCACCTCTGGATCCGGTCTCCATCTGTAAAATCTGTTCACCTGCGCATTCATCCTTTTGCAAACAAATCCACCATAAACGGGCACCATCTGTTGCTCACTGCCCTGAACACTTCCCTATTTAACATCCAATCGCTGAAATCCTTCAAACTCCTGAAATTCCTATTTGCCACCCGTTGGTCATTCCCGGTATGTACTGAGCCTGAATCATGATCTCCTTGCTTAAACAAAAGTGCCAAAACTCCTTTGCTATATCCGCTAAAGCGTTTGACCGTAGTCCTCCCAACTTGTTGCCATACCTCACAGCAGAAACATCGTCCATCCTTAATAAAACAAAAAACTTTACCTGGTGCCTGACAAAACTCTTTACCGCAAAAGATCCTGTCAACAACTTTAGATAGTTGATATGAATCTCCTTCTCTTGCATTGTCCACTTTCCCCCTGTTGTCAGGGAACCGCACCTCGCTCCCCAACCCTGAAGGCTGGCATCTGATTCTACCACCATATCCAGAATGTCGCCCAAAATGGCTCTTCCATTCCATGCTTCTAAGTTTGCTAAGCACTACTCCAACTTTCCCAATGTCTCTGCATCCACCTGTACCTTCTGGGAATACCGCACCCCTTTCCTAAGAAACCTGGCCTTCAACCTCTGCAAAGCTCAATAATGCAGCGGGCTGTAAATACTGCCTGAATTGACCCTGATAGCAAACCCAGTATCCTCGCGATCTGACGTAAAGTCTCCCAATCGCTTGCTAACATCCTCTTTAATTCCCTGCAGATCTTCCTCACATTCTCCATAGGTAACCTCAACATACATTCAAACGTCCAAATCTGAAATACTAAAAAAAACATCTCTGAATCCTGAGTTGGTTCCACACATGAATTCTTCCTGTTCCTTACAAAACCCAAGATCCTCTATCACTTGCAGCACCAACTCTGTGTGCTCCTGAGCTAATCTCTTGCTCCCTGCCATTATCAAAATGTCATGTCCTCTTCCGCTTTGTCTCTGGGGGTAGAAGCCAGATTCTTGATATCCGTAAGGCCTGAACCCACACAAAAAAGACATCCACGTGATCCCAAATCCACGGCCAGGGAATCGACCCCGCATTCTCCCAGCCCACCAAAAACCTTCCTTATATCCTTCTGCACTTTCTGAATTGAACGAAATGCCCATGCATACTTCGCCATCTCCTTTATGAACTCCTCTCCAAACACAGACCCTTTGTCTCCTGAGCCGATTCCTTATTAGCGAGCTCAGCCAACTTCAAATCTATTTTCATAAGGAGACTTTTCTTGCGCTCTGTGCGCAAAGCTGCATTTGTGTTTCCCAACAAATACACAACTCGCTGCACCCATTGCCACAGCTCCAAAACATCCACTGCAGTCTCCTTCAAATAAGCTTCCTCACACATATCGAAGATCTTTGTCATAGGCCCAAAGACATCTAATAAACGATTCTGACATCCTTTAAAGCCCTTATCGAGAACCCTTCTACAATCTCTTCCTGACTTATTCAGGAACGTGAACATTTTAGAGTGTAGCTTAGGTTTCAAAGCCACCTTATTGGCCAAAGATGGCCTTGGACACTCAGACCGAAGTCTTGTCCTCACCTCTTTAGGCAGTGCCTGCCTAATCCAGTATTCCATGTACTCCACCACATGCCATGCTGGAACCCACGGAGGTGAAAGAGGGTGCTGAATGGAATGTGGTTCAAACATAAAATCCCCCAAGGGATCCTTCACCTGATCAACCTGATCTTTACTCTTATTCTCTCTTTTAACTTCCTTTACTCCTATCTCTTCTTCATCAGAATCTCCCAAATCTACTGAACATGTGATCACTATGTCTCCTCTACTGGAAAGTTCATCACAGGCCACCGCCCTGTGATCACTCTTGCCGGCCTTTTCACACAACTCCATCAGAGTTGCCCTTTGTCTTTCTTTAGGACCGTATTGTCCTTTTGTCTTAAATCCTATCTCCTTCTGGTGATGTTTCCTTTTTTGATTCACTTTACGACTTCCATTCGACCTGCCAGTTTCAATAGTTGCCAACTCAACAGACCAAAACTGCTCATCTTCTGCTTTTTTCCACCATATTTCTGATCTCTCCATACATTTGTCCAACTTTTTATTCAATTGGGTTGCCAAAAAGAAACTGCTTTGGACACACACTCCTGTACCCTTTCATCAATATTCATCTGTGAAGCTTTTTCACTCTCCATGCTCCTATTTAAATAACAACCAATCCAAATCTAATGACACCTCCTCAAAAAGCTAAATTAATATGCGCCTTCACCTGTTAGACTCTACAGATAGAGCTTAATATTTCCTCAGAGAACACCAAACCCAGCATTCCCTGTGAAAACAGCCTCACACAGTGTGAAGAAACTGCCTAGAAAATCGACCAACCATTTTAGCCCAAAACATGACCGCAATATATTCTCTTAATACAAATTCCTAGTATCCCAACCTAAAATGGCCACCATCTCCGCGGCAAGCATCCTAGTTCAAATCCTCTCTTGGACTCCTCCCTTCTCCAAACATTCCCAGCGCACAGCACCAGCATGCCCCAATGGCCTCAAGAGACTTAGGTAAGCCCCGCGGCAAGACCTCCTGATTATACGCTTTTACGTGCGTCTCGTTCAGACCAAAATCAAAGCTTATTCTGCTTGTGCCGGTATGCTGCGCACACCTCGCACGCACCCTGCTTCAAATATTGTACGGCTCATTTCAAACCAAGTAGCGTGAGCTAGAATGCCACGCACACTTGCAAGCGCCTGGCTCAATAACTCCTCACCACGCCACGCGGGCTGGAAGCCACACGGCAAGATGTCAGTTGATGCGCTAACACCTCATGTGCTGCGACCCACCACTTTAAAATGCACCAACCAAAGCCACCCATACCTTATTCTGCACCTATTTTGGATTATTAAACTGCTTAAAGCCTAAAACCCCTAATAGTACATATGTTTTCAATCAACCCTGGCAGCTGAAACGCATACTGCATTATTTAAATTTGTCAGTTGAAAGTTGAAGAAAACTCCTCATGCGCCACAAACAACATACACATTACATAATTCTAGTGTTTATTGAAGTTGCTGCTGTGAGTTAGCAATAAAGAGGATATGCATAATGTTGCCCTCCGTGATTTGCCATAAAATTGAAGTCCACAAATGCAAAGTTCTGCTTTGACCTTGCCAACTACTACACTTTAATAAATTGATGCACAACTCTGTTCCACTCTACCCTTTCAAATAATAACCATAGCTCCTTAGATTTGTAGTTAGTCAGATGTTTGAAACCTTATTTAACCAGATCTTTCCATAGAAATGCAATGATGAATAATGCAATTAGCAGACATATTTTCATTGGTTAACATTAGATACTGCTGATGCATAACAAGTACTACCAGATTTCATGGACATAAATGCACAGTTATGTGTTGTCTTTGGTAATCCACACACTCTACTTATTTGAAAAAATTGTTGTCCAGCATAATCTCAGTATTAACCTCTGCCTGAATTATAGCTCTTTATTTAATGCTGTAGCACAGTCTTACAATGGACAAGGTACACTTGTTTTCTTTCTTTGTGAGTCTGCACATTGCTGGTTGCAAGTCTCATCCAAACCAAGAAGACACAGGTGCAGCTGACATGCCACAGGCTCCAATATCATAACCAAGAAGGCCACAGGCACCTGCGCCCACAACCACCACACTGAGGGCAGTACCATGCCAGGTTTGTAAAGTCAGGAAAAGGCACTCTGCATCTGAAACAATGAACATCTTCCCACAGGCCATATCTATAGACCTTAGCATGGGTGTAATACATTTGATGCAGGTTTTTAAAGTGTATTAGATGTAATTTGCAATTGAGTGTGAGCCTACGAGTTTGTGTACAACAGAATACCCATCTTACACCGCATTCCATTTCTCTAGAGCTAGAACAGGAGCTATGAGTCTAACCTTTTGCATAGCAATATATAACCTGGTAATAAGCCCTTTGCATGCAGTGTTTGTCAATAGTGTGTGGAGCGTGCAAAGTGTGGGGGGTTCAGCCAGGAAAGGAGGGAACCTGGCCCGTATCGCCGCTCGGAGGTGAACATATGTGAATTCCAGCAATGGGGTAGGGCGCTGTGTTTGAGAAATGTCATCTAGGGCAATAAATGGCTCTCCAGGATACAGGGTCCTCCATAGTCCTCCATAGTCTTTAGACCAGACTTACAGAGAATATCCAGTGCCCGGGGTTCATGAGTAATGAGGTAGAATGTTAAAGGAAGTACTGTTGAGTACAGGGGTACTTTGTTGGCCCGTGCTCCAAGCAAGCGCCAACTCTTCATAGTGAAGTGTATTGTGTTAAATTGGTCCGGTCAGTGTGGTTTCACCTATGCAGCAGGATAGCATGTAACGGAATCGGGATGGTGTCATCATGTTCCACCGCCAAATGCGGAATGTAGTCATGGGAGAGATACCAGTAATGAGCAAAATGGGCTTGTGCAAACAAAAAATGCAATTCCAAGTCTGGAGCATGGAACCCTCCATGCGTGTATGGTAAGGTGAGCATCTCCCAGCATATTCTAGGTTGCTTTCCTGCCCATGCCAATGTTATTAAAAGCGTTTTAAGCCGTCTGAAAAGTGTTATGACATTACAATAGGGATAATAATGAATAGGTACAGGAACTTAGGTAGTATCACCATTTTCATTACGGCAACCCTGTCTACCATAGAAAGTGGGAGACGGGACCATCTCTTCAACTGATCCTCAAGCTGTGACGCAGCTCTACCATAGTTATATTGAAGCTCCAGCTCAGGGACTTTAAGGATCCAGATCCCTAGATATTTCTCAAAGTCATTACTCCACTGCACAGGGAATTCCATTTCACAAAGCTTAGTGTCTTGGGTCAGAGGAAAAGTAATCATTTTGGACTAGTTTATACCCAAGACTGAATAGCACTCGAACTGTATATATTTGCATTTTATAGGTGCTAAGTGAGTGGCTGGGTCTTTAACATATAATACCATATCATCCGCATAGAGCGAGATGCCCGGGGCCGCAGGGTAAATTGTAAGGTTGAAGCTTCATGTATCTGGCGAAGGATTCACGCCAGTGGTTCCAATGTGATCACAAATAATAGCAGGGAGAGGAGGTATCCTTGCCTAATGCCTCTATGAATAGGCAGTCTAGTAGAGGGGAGTCTGTTAACTCGAACACAAGCAGTTGGGTCAGTGTAGAGTAACGTAATCCACTGCAAGAAGCAGTGGGGGGACTCCCATTCGCTGCAAAATTGTAAACATACATTCCCACTCAATGGAATCAAATGTCTTCACTTCATCCAGTAGGACTGCCACCGCTTCCAGGGAGGGATTCAATTGATGTAACAATGAGAATATTGTGTGCAAGTTGTGTGTCGTGGAGCATGTCAGTGTAAATACAGACTGTTCTGAGGAGGTCAAAACTTTAAACACGATGACCCACTTTGTGTAATTGATTTCTGATCCATC
The DNA here is from genome assembly GCA_963921515.1 of Calotriton arnoldi. Taxonomy (NCBI): domain Eukaryota; kingdom Metazoa; phylum Chordata; class Amphibia; order Caudata; family Salamandridae; genus Calotriton; species Calotriton arnoldi. The sequence continues at coordinate 71,248 of CAWUFW010023099.1, read as the reverse complement.
TTGGATGGTCTGAAATGGCTCATAGGGTCTTGTCAACCACAAACTGATATTTTGTAATGCAGATGCGCCTCACCTTCCTATGTTTGTGGCTGTCTAGTGGGAATGCACAAAGTGTAGCTGTCACCCAGCCGTGAAAGCACACAGTTATAAGCACAGAGAAACATCCACTTTCTAAAAGTGGCATTTCTAAAATAGTAATGTGAAATCCAACTTCACCAGTAAGGAGGATTTGTCATTACCATTCCAAATATATGAAATATGTAAAAGCTACTACTCTCTGATCGGAAATTACAGCTTAAAAGAGTATTAAGGATTTCACAATGCTGGCATATAAGAGGGGTAGGTCTCATAGTAGTGAAAAACAAAATAGTCTGTTTGTCACTACCAGGATATGCAAAACATAACAGTACATGTCCTACCTTTTACTTACATGGCACTCTGCCCTTAGAACTACCTAAGGACTACCTTAGGGGTGACTTATATGTAATAAAAGGGAGTTTAAGGCCTGGCAAGAAGTTTTAAATGTCAAATGTGAAGTGGTAGTAAACTGCACACAGGCACTGCAATTAGCATGCCTGAGACAGGTTTGAAAGGCTACTTATGTGGGTGGCACAATCAGTCCTGCAGGCCCACTAGTAGTCTATGACTTACAGGCTCTGTGTATATGTTATACCACTTTACAAGGGACTTAATAGTAAATCAAATATGCCAATAAGGTATACAGCAATGTCAACATTTTTAGGGGAGAAGCACATGCACTTTAGAAATGGTTAGTCCTAAAGCCAACAAAAACGAGTTCAGAAAAAAAGGAGGAGGAAGGCAAAAAGTTTGGGGTGACCCTTCAGAGATGGCCAGTTTCCAACACAGCCTTACCATCTGTTTTTTCTATTTTGCACCACTCTTCAGTATTAGCTACTTGTTAATTTTATCGCAGCCTCTCACTGTCAGGGAGAATTTTGAGAAGAATTTGGTTGTATTTTAGAGATCAATATTTATTAACCGTAAAAATGTGTTATAGTGGTCTAAAGTTTACGTTCAAGTGTTTGTATTTTATAAAATGTTTTACAGACTATGGGGCAGATTTACAAGCCCCGTGCGCCACTTTTGCGTCACTTTTAACATGGGAAAAGTGACGCAAAAGTGGTGCAAGGGGCTTGTAAATCTGCCCCTATTTGTCTAAATAAACAAATCTTGGTTAGTAAAAGTAAAGTAAAAGTTGAGAGATCTTGTACTGTCTTCCTCATTTTCAGACAAAGGACACAGTGGCCACAGTACAGATTCCCAGAAATTCTAAAATATTCATATTTGGATTAGTAATTTACCTTATTCAGAATGTAGTTCATCACTGTATGTGGGGCTCACAATGTTTTCATTTTGATGGGAGTTAACATGCAGAATTCAGCCATTAATTTAAGGAAAACGAATTCAAATGTTTCAAAATCATGTTTCACAACTGGAAATCCATGTGCATTCTTAAGCTCATCCATGTCATCAGTGGTATCTCCCAATCACATAACTTGTTGTTAAAAGCATCGCAAATCATAACGGATGACTTCTGTTTGGATTATAACTTCATGGTCTCCCTTATAGAGTTTAATCTATTCTATTGCCTTCTTCCCCTGTTTAGACGATGCGGTAATTAGAGGGTGTGACTTACTCATGGAAATTGTGGAGTACATGAGGAGTAGGTCACACTCCTTGTGAACTCTCTTTTTGTACTTCTCTACATCTTCTTTCCATACTTCTTCCCAAAGAGTCATGATGTATATCTAGAGCCAGATTTTCAAAACTTACACACAATACAATAAGGGAACTTGCTGTAGTGTATTGTGTGAAAGGGAGAGAGCAGAATCACACCATGTTTACTAAGATATAGCAAACTTCGGCTCTCTCCCAACACTGGTGTACTTGTGGATGCCTAGCGCCAACGCAGGCAGACTTGCTTCATATCACACGGGTGCCAGCTTTGTGGTCAGGATAGAGTTTGTGCTACAATGGCAGATTCCTGCACAAAAACTATCCTTAGAGATGTGTTGCTCTTTGCATGTGTGCTGCATCATGCATGATGCAGCACACATGCAAAGAGAAAGTAACAAGAAGAAATAAAGATATTTCTCTTCGATACACAAGATTTGGGCAGGCGCACCATTTTGGTGTAAACCCAGGTTTACTGTCTTTGGTAAATCTGGGTTTCCGTTAAGGTACATGGGTCAAATGCATGGAAACGCCCATACTTCACCTGTTAGAAATGGGGTTTCTGGTTGGCTAAGGCTTGCGCCAACGCCAGGCCGAAACCACCACTCTAGTCAGGGCAAGGGAGTTACCCGCTGAAGATAACCCCTGCTCACCCCTTTGGTAACTTGGCACGAGCAGTCAGGCTTATCCCAGAGGCAATGTGTAAAGCATTTGCGCAACACACTCACACAGCAGCAACACACTAGGCACACCACAAAAGAAACTCCACACAAGGTTATATTTAAAAATAGCCTTTGTATTATCCAAAACACATTAGAATAGTAATCACACAATATACACTGTGCCAACTGGCACCAGGCAATATTCACAGGGGATTATATACAAGACAGGGCCAATCGGGCCACTGTCAGAACCATCACAAAAGCACAAGTAGCAAATGTAAAACACAACCAGTACCGACTGGCACTAGCTCTTAGGCATAAATCACATTACGCATAAACACATTATGTAATAACACGCAGTGCACCATAGAAACACTAATTAGGTGCATACATCACCTTAGCGTAATCGCTGAACTGCCCCAGGCCAACTGGTCTTCTACTGGGGCTCAAATGCCCTATGTCCACAATGTCAGGGCTCTAGGGGGGACCGCTCCAAAAGGGGCCACCGGGCTGCCTCAGCAGCGAACACAAAGTGCGCACAGGCGCCGGGGCCCGGGGTGCACTCACCCCTCCTTCTCCTAAAAGTACTGGCCCCCAAATGTTGCAGCTGCCCGCTCTCTCTCGCGGAGCAGCTGTGGCAAAATTAGCCCGGGCACCACTGGGCCTTTGGAGCCCCACTCCGGGACTCTACCATAAACTGGCCTAATCGTTGCAGCTGCCCACCACGGCGCTGCAGCTGTGAAGCCAACTAGGCACTGGCACCTCTGGGCCTTGGGAGCGACCACCGAGGGGAAGGCACCGACAATGTGCCTCGACTACACCCCCCACCAAGCTTACGCCTCAGCTCCCACTCACCTGCTCTTCTGCTGTGCGGCCAGACTCAGGCACAGCCAGGGCTCCCCTCCATGCAGGTAGACGGCGGGATAGGCTCTCCTAGGGAGCCCGCGATGCTCCTTCTTCGTACGCTGACACGCGGGGCTCTCCTCATGGCTACGGGAGCCCCGCCTCCAGTCAGACCGCTTCCTCCTTGTGGTGCCAGCCTTGGGAATCACGGAGCGGCATCTCCCTTGATCCAGCAGCCCTCCTTGGCTTACTAGTGGACACAGCGGCGCGGGGTAGGCTCCCGCCCGCACGTTGGCTCCACGGTGTCTCTTTCTACACGGCAGGGGCCAGGCACCGACAATGTGCCTCGGGCTCTCCCCGCTGCAGCCGCCCCACTTCCGCTTCTCCGCACTTCACCCGGTCCCCCTTACAGGCAAATGCGGGGTGGGCTCCCGCTCCATCACCGGGCAGCGCAGGGGCAATCCCACACGCCGGGATTCCCTCGGGGCACGCCGCAGCCCCAGCGCTGCATGACCCACGCGCTTCTTCTTCTCCTCACAATCCAAAGATAGCGCTCATGAGGCGCTACGGTCGTCTTGCAGTTCAAGGGGGACAGCTGGGTCCAGGCAGGCCAGCACACAGGGCCCTCCAACAGGGAGGCAGTCCCTTGTGGTGGTCTCCTCCTGGGGCCCAGCAGCAGCAATTCTCTCCCCAGCCAGATGAACAGCCCCTCAACCACATGGGGCTCTAATACTTATACCCCTCCAAGCCTTTGAAGTCTTTGTGCTCAGGGGGCACTGACCCCTGTCTAAATCAGTTCTGGGAGTCTCCCTGCCAGTGGCACCTTCTTCCTTTGATAGTGGGGGTCTGGCTCCTCAATCACTCCGCAGGAGATGGGGCCATTGCTTTGTGGCTGCAACCCAGGCCTCTTCACCTCTAGGGGCTACTCCTCCCCCTACACTCCAGATGCAGGTCAGCCTGTTGCTGTCTCACCTCCTCCCCTGGGTCAAGACAGTCCCCAGATCCTATCACTTTCAAATCCAGACAGTCAATCCCCAACCAGGCAGAGACACACAGAAATGTTAGAGCACAAAAACCCAGCCACTTCTAAAAGAGTGGCTTCTAAATACACAATGCAAAAACCACCTTCATAAAAAGATGTGTTATTACATTGTGAGTTCAGGTATACTAAACTTCACCTCTCCATCTTGAGCCTTTGGGAAGATAGGCTGGAAAAAATATTACACAGCCCCCCCATTCTGTCCTATGGGCAAGATGGCCTTTCAACAGTGAAAAACGAAATGGAGATTATTTCACTGTTAGGACATGGTGCACACCTTAGTACATGTCCTACCTTTCACATGCACTGCACCCTGCCCAGGGGGTACCTTGGACCTACCTTAGGGGTGTCTGATGTGCATAGAAAAGGAAGGGTAAGGTCTGGCAAGTGGGTGCACCTGTCAGAACAACATGGCAGTTTACCAAACGGCACGCAGGCACTGCAATGGCAGGCCTGAGTTCCCTTTTTAAGGCTACTTGTGTGGGTGGCACAATTCGTGCTGCAGGCCCACTAGTAGCATTTGCATTACCAGCCCTGGCACACATAGTGCACTTTACTAGGGACTTTACTAGTAAGGCAAACATACCAATCATGGACAACCAATTACCATTATACTTTATACAGGGAGCACTTGCACTTTGACACTGATCAGCAGTGGCAAAGGGCCCAAAGCATCTAAGTTGGCAACACCATGTCATAAAAAAGGTCTAGGGGAAAGCAAAAAGTTTAGGGAACTTTAGCCAAAACGGGCCAAGTCCAACACCACCCATGTAAATCCTCCCCGTTGCAGGGTAAAGCAAGGCAGCACAAGTTGCTGCTTTGCTTTGCAGGTGAAAAGTGGCACAAGGCCATATAAATATTTATTTGTGTGGCTTTGTAAATGTCACTTAAATACTTGTGTTGATGTGCATGATGTAAGGACAACATAAGTGCTTAGTAAATCTGGACCTAAATTTCATACTCTCTGCTGGCCTTCCCATCGACAAAAATCATCTCTCTTCTCTAAGGAACAGAGATCCTCCATCCCACTTCTCCCTCCTAATGTTCCCAAATCCCCTATCTCTCTACAGGTGGTCCATGCTTAGAAGCTTTGCATAAACAATCTTATCTATATTTTTTAAATAGTCTCTAGCTGACCAGGGTTTCCTAAACCTGAAAATAGCTTGAAATTCCAGTCTCATGATATTAATTCCAAACTATATTTCATGCCTTTTAATCAACAGTAGAATCTTTGTAAGCATCAAAGATTCAAAAAGAAAGTTGCAATCCCCATATTTTTAGATTTAAAAAAATTATTTCTCAATCATATCCTCAAGCGACTTCAGAAATCAAAAGCATATGTCAAAATAATTTAGTTAATAATTTATGAAGTTATAAAATTGTTGCTTGCAATATCTATTCATATATATTTTCTAACATGTTCACTAATACGTGTACACTAATATAACACTTTTTACAACAATGCAACTCTGATTGTGCACCAGAAGCTCTCAATTAACGTCCCAGTTGTTCAATTTCTACACCTCCTATTAACTAAATAACATTTACAAATGCTTCACCCCAAAAGTGCTCGTCTGAAACATGCATTATTTCATTTTATTCTTACTTTTCTTTATCATTATAATTATTTTTTTGCAAGGGAAACAGAAGATGAAATTGGTATTTAGCCACGGAAGCCTCCATGTATAAAAAGGCTTTTGTACCCATTTCGTAGATCAGCAAAAATCTTTCCCACTTCTTGTAGTCGTTAATTTCTTAGTAATTTTTTTGCAAAATGCTACTCACCTAGGGGCATATTTACGAGAGCCTTGCGTCACATTTGCACCACACAAAGTGGTATATGTGTGATGCAAGGCTCTGAGTCAGATTTATGAATCCAGGCAAAGTCACAATATATGGCATTTAGTGGCCTCATTAATCTTGAGTAAGGCAAAGCAGGGCAAATCGCAGCGTCACCTAACTCTGCGCAAGGAAAGCGTTCCATGGGCGTTGCGGTGGGTGTTCTCACGCAACTCCCATGGTTTTTGACGCATTCCCAGATTTACAAGGACTTGTAAACCTGGGGATTTGTCAAGATCTTACGCCTCCCCAGGGCAGACGTAATGGGGAGAAATATCATTATTTCTCCTCGTTTTTTCCTCTTTCAATGTGTGCTGCATTTTGCAGCACACATAAAAGGAGGAGAACGCCTCTATGGATTGTTTTCGTGCAGGAAGGTGTCCCTTTTGCACAAAAAACAATCCTACCTACAACACAGGCACTCTTGCACCATGGTGCAAGGGTGCCTGCGGTGGCGCTAGACTGACGAAACGCTGCCAGTGCAGGGGGAAAGGACAGGAATTCACCGTATTTGATAAATATGGTGTATTCCTGCCCTTTCACTTTGACGTAGGGCAGCACAACAAGGTAACTTGCTGCGCTGCCCTACGCCAAAACCCCATAAATGAGGCCCGAGTGTTTTCCAAATTGTCACTAAATGTATGACGAATTGTGAAATCTGTCCTATAAAAATTATGTAATTTAAAGCAACTGTAATTATGTGAAATGCACAATGACTGTTTTTCGTAATAACAGAAAATTCATTTTTTTTTTTAACACAGCGATATCTTCAAAAACAAGTTCGACCATTATTTGAATATTTTAGAAACCTGACTCTGGACTGGAAAGTCCTCCCAGACGGCCTTATGGAACAGTGAGTTTTCTGACAATAATATGCCTGTATGTGCTGAATATGCAGTATTCCGGCCACAGTCAGTGTGCAGAAGGAGGTTACTGAATAAATAGTTAAACCTTCTACATAGAATGAGGTCTTAAAGAAAGAACTGGATATATACAACCCTTTTGTGCACAGAACATCGAATAAGAAGTGAAAAATGTCAATATTTTACCTCAAAGAAGAACAAGGATGTCCAAACTATAGGAGCGGTACTTAAATTATTGCCCCATGTACATTTGAATTACATGCGGACAAGAGATTGCACAAGCCCAGGGTGATCTCTCTACCCTAGTGAGTTAATAGATTTACTCCATATCTAGACTTAAACCTTGAGGGCCTGATTCACAGAACTAACTTCCGTCAAAAACGTAAAGTTAGTACTTTTTTGTATTCACAGAATACACTTACTCATTTTGGTATTCACAGAATGAACTTACTCATTTCGGTATTCACAGAAGTTAGTAGTCCTAACTTTAGGACTCCTAAATGCCTTCTGTGAATACTGAAAGTCTTAAAGTTAGGATTTTTCTCAGTTTAGGAGTAGTAAAGTTAGCAGTCCTAACTTTAGGACTCCTAAATGCCTTCTGTGAATACCGAAAGTCTTAAAGTTAGGATTTTTCTCAGTTTAGGAGTAGTAAAGTTAACTACTACTCCTAAACTGAGAAAAATCCTAACTTTAAGACTTTCGTTATTCACAGAAGGCATTTAGGAGTCCTAAAGTTAGGACTACTAACTTCTGTGAATACCGAAATGAGTAAGTTCATTCTGTGAATACCAAAATGAGTAAGTGTATTCTGTGAATACCAAAAAGTACTAACTTTACGTTTTTGACGTAAGTTAGTTCTGTGAATCAGGCCCGGAGTCTATGCCGGCAGGTAGTACATTTAACTCAAAACTTCATTAACTAAATTTCATTATCCAACTCGTTGTTGCTTTAAATGGGGAATCACATGGAATTATTTAAGAGTATTTTGTCTGGATCGATTGGCTGATTAATTGATTGACTGTACACTTATGGAGCATACTTATTATCCCCACTCGTCCTGGCTCAAAATTAACTGAAAGGTCTTAACTGACTAGGAAGTAAACAAAAACTACTGAGATGTTTTTAGTTTGTTTCTTTGTGGTTTTTATTCAAATCAAACAAAATAAGCTTTAAACATTTAACATGTGCAAACCAATGCAGCAAACAATAAAATGGCAACTCTAAAGTGCATCTAGAGTGAGGATTTACGTAAATGTATCCCATCCATTAATCTACATATTTGGGTCAAGTCAGAGATTTGAAAAACGGTTTAAAAAAAGAAATGGAATCAAAACATATATTTTCACATTCTGAATTTTACAACTGTCTAAAAAATATGGGGCATATTTACAAGCCCCTTGTGCCACTTTTGCGCCGCCGTTGTGACGCAGCGGCGACGCAAACCATGCGCCGCGTTGCGCTATATTTACAACGTGACGCATCTAGGGAGATGCGTCACGTAGTAAACCCCTGCGCCACATGAAACCTGCGTCAGGTTTCATGTGGGCGTACCGGCGCAGGGGGGGGGCGTTCCGGCGCAGGTACGCCTCGGAAAAGTGACGTAGTGAAATCTACAAGATTTCACGCAGTCACTTTTTCCGACGCTGGTGCGCCAAATCCTTACGCCTGCTTGAAGCAGGCGTAAGGATTGACGCACCATGTTAGGGATAGGGAAGGTTGGAACAGTGCTGGAGTTGCGTCGCGCTTGCGACACGACTTCAGCACTGCGCCAACCTTCCGCCGGCAGATGCGTCACGCATCTGCTTATCCTTGCGCCACGATGCGCCGCATTGTAAATGCGGCGCATCGGACGTGGCGCAAGGGTAAACTTGCGTGACGCATTTTCCCTGGCGCATCCCTGCTGATATGCAGGGATGCGCCAGGGAACGTAAATATGCCCCTATATATTTTACATTTGACCAAGAACGACTGCTGAAACACCTGCACACCATCATGTCAACAGCTTATGAGTTCTGGGAACATCTGATGCAAGCATGATAACGTTTAGACAAAACAGACATCAAGTTGTAAAATCTGGAGTTAGTTACAGTGATGTGAATAAGGCAAGCGATGCAGGGCTGATGGATGAAATCAAAGGGCTCATCTGCAAAACTGTACAATTTACATGAGAAGTAACCATGAGTCTATCACACACGTTAAAAAGTACTTTAAGCATTCACCATCATAAAGGTAAGTGATAACTCAAATGAGCTAATCAAAATCATTGGTAATATTAAAAAACTGGGGCTTCACCCCAGTTAAGAGCTGTCCCCCTCTTCTTTGAAAGAAAGATGCAGATAATCTGTATGAATAACTATCATAACAAGGTTCCCTTCAAACCACATCACTACACTCTTGTTGCAAGCACCCCTTGTCCCTCTTCAAACTATTGACCCTAGTGCTAGTTATCCAGGCCACAGCAAAGATGAAAGCATCAGCTCTGCATGTGAAAGTTCTAAAAATGTCCTAGAGTCTGCATTGAGTCCCTAAGGCCTTAGATGCTATGACAATCTCCATGCCAAAAAAAAACAATGGAACAAGCGAATAGTAGTTGAAGAGCTGGAGCAGTGCTATTCTACCACCTTAGGCAGTGGTAATTTGTTGCTAGTAAAGGGAACATTAAAAGCGCCTGCTGCCTTTGTTTGGAAACGTAGCTACATTTGCTGACATATCTAAAGTAAACTACGAAACATAACACAATATCATACACAAAGCAACATAACAAAATTAAAAAATACCAGGGCACAAGAAACACATAAAAACAGTCAAAACGGAACAAATACAACAACCGTAGTTCAAGACAACATCATATTGGAAGCAAGCAATACACAAACCCCAACAGCAGAGACATTCACAATCATGTGGCCAAGGATACTGGCAGAAAGCACAACTGGTTGGGACAAACAAATGCCAACATTCTAAAAGTGGCATTTTCAGCATTCTAACTTGAAATCCAACGTCACCATTAAAGAGGATTTTAGATAACAATTCATTTGAGTGTGAACAGCATATCTCAAGCTGCTCCCAATCCAAACCTATCACCTAATAAAGGTAATAAGGTAACCCAGTGTAAGTCAATGAGAGAACTAAGCCTTACGATAGTGAAAAACGAGTTTTCACTGCCAGGACATGTAAAACTTAAACACACATGTCCTACATTTTAAATACAAAGCACCCTGCCCTAAGGGCCTTTAGGGCCTACCCTAAGAATCATTTATACGTGTTGTATTAAAAAGGAAGGTTTTGGTCTGGCAAAAGGTTTACTTTGCCAGGTTGAAGTGGCAGTTCAAAACAGCACTACAGGCAGCAATGACAGGCTTGAGACATGTTCTAAAAGGCTACTTTAGTGGGTGGCACAATGAGTGCTGAAGGCCCACTTGTAGGATTTAATTTACAGGCCCTGGGTACATGTAGTACCATCCACTACAGACTTCCAAGTAAATTATCAAGAATATGTCAAGTGCGCCATGTTTTAGGGACAGAGCACAAGCAATACTGGTTAGCAGGGGAAAAGTGCACAGAGTTCTAATGCCAATAAAAACAGATTTAGCAACAAAAGTCAAAAAGCTCGGGTTGACCCTGCAAACAGTGACAGGTCCAACAGTTCCCCTCTGTTGCTAGCCTTCCCAGCCACCCAAAGTATTTGCATGGAGGTAACTATATTCTCATTCATACTCAGTAAGAAGGTCAAGTATAACTGTAACTGTATTTGGTCTTCCTGTGCTTTGTAGTAGGACATGTTTAACCTTCAGAAGCCCATTGGGGGGTTTTGTAGCACAAGATATAATGTGGTTGTCAGGGAGTCATGGTCTGGTATGCTCCATGGTACGAGCTCAGTGGACTGTATTAGTGGAAGTAGAGTGGTGATTGCTAGGAAATAGTTGATATGGGTCCCTGTTCCATGCAACCATTAAATAAACATGTATTCTGTGTCATTAGGGTGTTGTAGTCACCATAGATCAGTCTGTGCAAAGTCATTGATTATTTCTTGTAGGGATGCCAGTCTCTCAGGTTTGAGTGGGTGTCTATGGGACTTGTCCAGATGAGTCTTTGACTAAATTCAAGTTACCTCCAACAATGATTTTGCTATATGGGAGAAAAAGTAATAGTCTAGTTATGTTTTTAAAGAGAATGCGTTTATCTCCCACCAGAGCATATATCGATCCTACTATCATTGTTGTACATGTAGTTTTAAAAATGCGTAGTGTCCACCAGGGTCTGACCTGGTTTGTGCTACGCCGAGTGGGAGTCCGTTGTGGATCACAATGGCCACTCCTCTTTTCTCTGTGTTATTGGAGTCACGTTAGGGTCCTGTGAGGGGCTTGCAGGTGTGATATACCTTCCTACCCACTCTCTCTCTTTAGCTTATCAGTTTCTGTTGCTATTAAGTGTATTTCCTGTAATAGGACTATGGGTTTGAGAGCATTTTTTTTCCGTTTGATGTAGTGTGTGAGTTTGTTTGCATTAATTAAAATAATGATTAACTCTGTGATGCGGACATAATCTTATCAGTAGTGTTCAGTGTTAATTGGCAGTCAGGAATGCGTTAGGGAGTGCTTTCAAGTAAGAGTCTGTAGGAGTGAGCAGGGGTACTCAAGGTGTAGAGCAAAACTTGACAGACGTGCGGTATCTGTGGAGTCTTCCCTCTGGGTGGGGAAGGGCATCCTAAGAGGCGCTTCAGTCGGGTGAGTTCCTTTACTGGCCAATTGGATGAGTTGGCCAGTGCCACATGGATCATGATTAATTGATGTGTCTGGCAGTGGAGTTCAGGGAGTGAGGATAGGGCTTAGGAATAGTTTTGGCATAGAAGGATCATGTTGACTGGGACTTGGGGATCATTTGAATACATGGTTATGGGGTATAATTCCAGTCCTATGTCAGCAGTGAGTATATGTCAGTCTCTCATGTCAAGGCATAGTAATACACTAGAGGGTCTAGTTCCTGTCACAACAGTTTTTTAGAAATGTAAATCCTCTTCACCCTCCACCTGCAGAGTCATAACATCGCCATGGGAGTTTGCGATGATCTTCATCTTTTAACTGTGTGTGGCGGTCACCTTGGTTGCCTCTTAGTGATAGGAGTCTTCAGACTTTCCAACAGGTAGTACTAATTTAGATCAGTTAGTTTCAGCAGGGTGGGCCTGCAATTTCGAGGTGTCTTGTTCTGTCGCCACATTAAGCCGGGATCTGGATTTATGACTTTGTTGGGGATGGGGCTGGTTGTGCTTATGTTTTACACCTGCCGACCATTGGTGTGTGATTTCTGCAAGACAGTTTCCATGATTTTGTTTGTTTTGCCATTGGAGAGGAAACAAGGATCTGGAGGGGCGATGATACTTCCATGTTCCTCAGGTGTCTATTATCTACATATTTCTTCAGAACCCAAGCGTCTGTGAATTCTGTGGTGCGTACCTCGTATGTTAATAACATTTTGGATGCTTCAAAGAGTTTGTATCTGATTTTCAGCAGTTTGAGTCTTGATCTGTGCACTAACAAGCACTTTTGTTTTCAATGTCTTGATAGAAAATAGTTTTAACATCTCCGAATTGAAATGCACAGTCGGGTATAGCTGCTTGAAGTATCTACTTCCGTTGTTGAAGTCTTAGGAAGCATACTATTATTTGTCGCAGGACATTGTCAAAGATGTGCGTGTTTGGATTCTGTGTGCCAGCTGAAAGGCTTCAATAGGGGTTATAGATGTTTTAAGTGCTGTGAGTTCTTTCAGAATCATGTCAAGATTGGAGTAGAGTCTTTGATCATGGTGTCTGGCATGGGAAGGGATTTCACAGTTTTCCCTGCTACTGCTTTCGTGAAGAGTGGTTGTCTGACTGTCTTTGACATATGGGCATCAATTTGGGACTTTGCCATCATCAAAGGTTCTATTAAGTATGTTATGTCACTGTGTTCTTGCAGGATGTTGCAGTCCCATAGAAGAGGAGGTGCAGCTATCAGGCAGAGAGACGATTGCCATCTAGTTGCACGAGGCTTTGATTTGTTATGAGGGGTTGAGCCCTTAATGTTCCTTTGAAGGGTGCAAAATGCATTGTTATAATGTCTATCTTGCTCACTCCAACTTCATGGTTAGTGGCTTGAATTATGGTCTTAATTGCTGCTGTGCACTATAGGTCCAGTGCAGTTCAGAGTCTATTTGTCCATGTTTTATCTGCAGAACTATGTAGGTTTGATTGCCTATAAATTCTTGGGAGGGGCACATGCTAGTGGGTTCCTCTTGTCCTCCATGCACAAGCCAAAGGATTGACTGTAAATTTTGTCTGAGATTTTCTGGTTGCTGTGTCTGGTTCTCATTTGTGTATTTGTGGCTGTATCACAGTCTTTGCACACTTCAGTAGTCTGAGCGGGTCGCCTAATATGGCAGCTAACCCCTATAGTTCTCTTTTTGGTACCTTTCATACACGTACTCAGTTTTCCGGCTGCTCCGCTGCGAAGTGCTCTGGATCCCGTGACCCTCTGCCACAGGATTATTCCTTTCATTGTGATCTCCCTCTGGTCCCAGGTATGAGTTTTTCCCTGCTGACATGCTGGTCTCATTCTGGCGTCTGCCATTGCAGTGTGATGCTGAGTGTCACCAGGGCCAGGAGCAGTATTGCCAGTGGTCGTTGTGGGCAATCCATTTTATTGGGGAGTCTGGCACTTCTTAGCAGCATTGAAGCATATCACAGCGATGTCCATTACTTGCCCATTCCATCTTGGGTCAGATTAAAGATTTAGCCATAGAAGCAACAGCTCATTTTGGAGTCCACTGGAACTCCACCATCTTTCTCGGGCATCAGGCTCTGCCCCCCCAATAACTACATTTTTACATATATATTATACATTTATAATAAAAAATGAATGCAAATGAAAATTATACAACATAATTATCAAATCAATCATTAAAATTGCATTTTAAAAACCCATTGCTAAAATTCATAATACTCAAAAAGGTACAAAATAAAATATAAATATAAAATTACAATAGCAAATATGCTGTAAAATAAAAGCACAAAAATATATTTAAAACTATAAATACTAAAACAAATTTTTTTTTTTTAAATTACCAAGTTTCAAAAAGTCTAACATAAAACATCCTACGAGAGCATAGCTTCAACAAAAATGGAAAAATGCTGTCAGTTCTACATCCAGTCATAAAAATAAAAAAATATCCAGCAACTAAACTCTATCAAAAAATTAAACTTTAACATAAATATGACAAAATTAGCATTTGCAAAATGTACAAAAATACCTCTTTTTGTATGAACACCAGCATTTTTTTAGGCTGATGCTGCTGGTTTTTTGGCTTTGTGCACTGGCACTCTGCTAACCAGGCCCCAATGCACATGCTTTGACTCCTAAATCATGTTGAAATTAGCTATACTATATTATATAATTTTATATAATATTTAACTTATTGTAGTATACAAAGTGTACCGAGGGGCCTGTAATTTAAATGTCACTAGTGGACTGCAGCACACATTGTGCCACCACTAAAGTGCACAACAGAACAGCAGGCCTACGAGTGTAGCCTGTCTGTGCAGTTTTAAAACTGCAGTTTTGACCCGCTAAAATAACTCCTTTTGACAGGTGTAACACAGGTCTTTTAAATATTTATGTCACTTCTAAGTACACCCTAATGCCCAATAAGGTAGGGTACATGGTATTTGTTAGAAATGGGGGTCTCTAGTTGGCAGAGCTAGGTACCTTTGTCCAAATAGGGACCCTTGCTTCTAGTCAGGGTAGGGGGGATACACTCTTAAATAACCCCTGCTCACCCCCTTGGTAGCTTGGCACGAGCAGACAGGCTTAATTCAGAGGCAGTGTGTAAAGCATTTGTGAACACATACAGTAATACAGTGAAATCACTACAAATGGACACCACACCAGTTTAGAAAAATAAGTAATCTTTATCTAAACCAAAACAAGACCAAACGACAAAAATCCACAATACAGTAATAAAAATATGACTTTCAGATGGTAGAAATAGGTCAGTTCAAAGCAAATTGCAGATGCAACACTTTTCACACACGCAAGCCCAGACGCAAACAAACAAAACGAGCCGCAGGGAAGGTGATGTGTCAGTTCCTTACACTCAGGGAAGGTGATGCGTCGGTTCCTTGCTCCGGGAGAGGTGATGCGTCGGTTCCTTACTGCTGCGCAGGGAAGGTGATGCATCAGTTCCTTACCGGAGAGCAGGTGATGGGTAGGTTTCTTACTGCGTGGGGAGGTGATGCATCGGTTTCTTACTGTATCCCCCAATGAAGCGACAGACTTGGCGCCGCGATGCGACGATCCGGGACGATGTGTGGATTCTTGCAGCCGCACAGCAGGGCTTGTGTCAGAATCGGTGCAGTGATCATGGACTTTGGAGATCGTTGCACTCAATGCGGCGTGCAGCGATTTCTCAAGCCACGGCAGGCGCTGCGACGGTTTCTTCAGCGATGCTTCGGAAACAGGTACGGATGCGTCACGCTTCTTGGTGTTGCGTTGATTTCCCTGCTCCCAGCGGGAAACCAGTCTCTAGAGGTCCAAAACAACAGCAGGCACCTCTTTGCAGGTCAGAACTCCCAGCAAGGAAGTTCAAGGGAGCTGGTGGTGAAGTCTTTGTGTCCCTTTGTACAAACAGCAAAGTCCTTTCTCCTTTCCTTGGCAGCAAGTAGCCACTGCAGGCCAACCCCAGACAGCAAACAGCACAGGGGCAATATTCCTCCTCAGTTTCTCCGGCTCTTCTCCTTGGCAAAGGTTCCTCTTGATTCCCAGAAGTGATCTAGAAGGCTGGGGTCTGGACCCCTCTTTTTATACAGTAAATCTCTTTGTTCTCTAGTGCAGAGAGTGTCTTTGCCCAGCCAGAACGAGTTCTGTCCGCTCTGGTGCAGCTTCCTGGCAGGAGGTGGAGACAGCATTATCAGGGGCCGACCAGGCCTATTCAGGTGAAAGGAAATCTCCCTCCCCCCCTCTAAATTTAGCCCAGGTCTATTCAGCCCAGCCCTGACTCATCCAGACTCTCTGGAAACACTGCACCTCCCAAACCCCTGTCACCCAAAAGCCAGACAGTCAATACACATCCTAGCAGAGGCACACTGGATGGCTAAGCAAGAAAATACCTACTTTCTAAAAGTGGTATTTTCAAACACAGAATGTAAAAATCACACTCACTAAAAGATGCATTTTAACATTTTGAGTTCAGGCATATCAAACTTTATTTTCCCATCTTGTTCCCAGGGGTAGTCTGCTTATAAGATGTTATAAGCAAACTCCCTCTTCTATCCTATGAGAACAGATAGCCTTGTAATAGTGAAAAACGAAATTGGCTGTATTTCACTATCAGGACATGCCACACACACCAGAGCAAGTCCTACCTTTCACATACACTGCACCCTGCCCACAGGGGTACCTTGGGCCTACCTTAGGGGTGACTAACATGTAAGAAAAGGGAAGGTTGGGGCCTGGCACGTGGGTGCACTTGCCAAGTCGACATGGCAGTACTAGACAGCGCACAGATCTGAGTTATATTTACAGGCTGCTTATGTGGGTGGCACAATCAGTTCTGCAGGCCCACTAGCAGCATTTGATTTACAGGCCCTGGGCACACACAGGGAACTATACTAGGGACTGACTAGTAAATCAAATAAGCCAATCATGGAACACCAATCCATAACAACAATTTACAAAGGGAGCACTTGCACTTTGGCACTGAACAGCAGTGGCAAAGTGCCCAAAGCATCTAGACCAGCAAAACGAAGTCCAACACACAGCAAAAACACAGGAGGCGAAGGCAAAAATACAGGGGAAACCCAGGCCAATGATGCCAGATCTAACAGTATTTAAAAGTAGGACATGTAAAAGTTTATTGTTAAACATGTCCTAAACATGAAAAGAGGTTAAAAACCATTTTCACTGCAGCAGGGTTAGCTGTTCCATAGGAAAGCTTTAGAAGGTAATAGTAACATTAAATAATAATATGTCCACATAGGAAATAGCTCCAACATTAATTCTTGGACTTTTAAAAATATTTATGACAAGCCCAATTCATTATAATTCATAAATATATAGTTACCTTGACAATATAGTGGTAAGCGATGGAGTGGGTGCAATATCTTTGCAGGTCAATACTGCTAACCTCGATCAGGTGTGGGATTTAGGGTAGCTTACAATAAGGGTAAGAAACACCTTTAAGCGGTAAAGAAAATGCACTTATGTCACAGTTGCAGAATTCGTCAACAGGGCTGAAACTTGGATTTTTATTTATTTGCACATCTGCCTTCACATGTAGAAAAAAGAGTTGGGTCAAGATACTATGGGGCCGATTCCGATTCGGGCCGGAAATCTCTCCGACCGAGCCGGACCCGGAGAGAATTCCGACCGAATCAGACTCTAGCAGCCCGACCGAACGAGTACGATGCGCACGTATGCTATCGGACTCGAGTCGGTCGGACTCCCATTGAAGTCAATGGGAGCCTGTCGTACAACTCGTACGCGGGCTCTCATTGACTCAATGGGTGCGAGGCGAACAAGGGCGCCCCCTACAGCGCGTACGCGACGAAGCGACTCGTGCCGTACACGCACAGGTATGGGGGACCCATGGGTCCCCCCTGTGTGCGACTCGCGCGGCTACGCGTACAGGGGGGTCCGACACGGACCCCCAAAGTACGGCTCCGACTGCTTCTTGGAGCCGGACGGCGCGAGTCGGTCGGACTGCTCGCGGCGCGCATCGTACTTGCCCGGCCAGGGAACGTCTCCATTGCGCGGTGCGAGGCGCATCCGAGCGAGTCGGTCGGAGCGGTTGGGACCCGCGAACGAGTCGGTCGGCGAATTCGCACGCGCTCGCATCGTACTCGCTCGCCCGGACGCACGTACGAATCGGTCGGGAAAAAGGGCTCCGAATCGGATCCGGTTCAGCCAAATCCGATTCGGTGCCCTACCGGCCGAGATCGGAATCGACCCCCTAGTCTCTTTCCTGTAGGCGATGGAGGCACAACAACCAAGCGCACTGGTGAGCAATTCAAAGTCTTATTTAGCAAATCACGAAGTCCTATATAAATGACGCTTAACTCTCCCGGGTCCCGCCGCCAAAGACCCAGTCCTCAAAAATGAATTCTACAAATGGAAAGGAGCGTCAATGTATCCGCTATGGTATCCAATCAATTATTGTTTTTCGAGAATCCAATCCATAGGCAAACTTGTTTCATGTGTATTTTCCATTTATTAATTCAAAGGAAAATCATAGCTCCAAAATATAACAGTATCCAATCGTCAGCCAAATATAACAATATCCAATCGTCAGCCTACGCGTTTCGTCCTCACTTGGACGTCATCAGGGCTGGAAAAAAGGATAAATGCACAAATCAATATCAATCAATATATATCCCTATGTATTTTTAGAAAATCAATCATTCAATCACATTCCCCAAAATTAAAAACATCTTTTCAATTACATTCTTCAACAGCCCCTTCGTGTCTGCCTATTTACAATCTAATTTCCATATATTATCCCCATAAAGAAAGTTCCATTAATGGTTTTTTGGATGGAAAACATCATGTGGTATCAGCACCCTCCTTATTGCTACCACATCAATCCTCATCAATTTCTCTCATGTACTATGTACACTGTTATTGCTATGCACCATGAAATTATATTTAAACTTCTGGCAAAAATTAATCATACACAAATCTCTAAAATTCTTATTCATCCTTAACTCCCCAACAGCCATACTGTCTGCTAAATTTCTTTATTCGCCTAGTGGAACATACCTCCAATGTATCTCCTAAGCGTTTATCCTGACAGTTCTTCAGCTCTTCATTAGTTCAACCCATACAAGTGGAAAAAGATTGTCCTGAACATAAAAAAATATATGTATGCTTAAAACCAATTGATAAAGCCCTATAAGCCAATAATGGAACACCAATCCATAACAACAATTTACAAAGGGAGCACTTGCACTTTGGCACTGAACAGCAGTGGCAAAGTGCCCAAAGCATCTAGACAAGCAAAACAAAGTCCAACACATGGCAAAAACACAGGAGGCGAAGGCAAAAATACAGGGGAAACCCAGGCCAATGATGCCAGATCTAACAGTATTTTAAAGTAGGACATGTAAAAGTTTATTGTTAAACATGTCCTAAACATGAAAAGAGGTTAAAAACCATTTTCACTGCAGCAGGGTTAGCTGTTCCATAGGAAAGCTTTAGAAGGTAATAGTAACATTAAATAATATTATGTCCACATAGGAAATAGCTACAACATTAATTCTTGGACTTTTAAAAATATTTATGACAAGCCTAATTCATTATAATTCATAAATATATAGTTACCTTGACAATATAGTGGTAAGCGATGGAGTGGGTGCAATATCTTTGCAGGTCAATACTGCTAACCTTGATCAGGTGTGGGATTTGGGTAGCTTACAACAAGGGTAAGAAACACCTTTAAGCGGTAAAGAGAATGCACTTATGTCACAGTTGCAGAATTCGTCAACGGGGCTGAAACTTGGATTTTTATTTATTTGCACATCTACCTACACACGTAGAAAAAAGAGTTGGGTCAAGGTACTAGTACACATTGTGTAACAAGAACAGTCAAGGAGAACTACTCTTCCATAACTAGGAGTAGTCATTGTTTATTTCCATGTTATGAAATTCACTTTTTCACAAGCACTGATTGCATTTAAGGCATTCCAGCTAAATGCCAGTTATAATATGTTGCTTTTAATTACTGCAAAAATTCAGAATGTGAAATTATGGATTTGTCATTGCATGCTGGTTCATTACATCATTTTTCTATGATGTAAAACGCATTACTCTATTGACCTAAAAAGAGGATTGTCTTCTTTTGTAGCTAAAGGGATGGAGCAAACATATAACAATAGTTGCCTGTCTCTAGTTGAAGACCTATAGAAACTCTTTTATTGAGCTGGGAATGTTCCCATGCCAAAGAAATGTTAAAAACAAATGTTTTGCTTCAACTATTGAGATCTTCAAAATAATAGCATATTTCACTCAGCATTAATGGTGAGAAACTCCCAGATATAGTTAATAATGGTTACATGAAACCACTATTAGTTGTCGAGGGACTGTATATGAAAGCAGGGTTGTGTGATTTAAGTACTCTTATCACCTGCACAGTTGAGTAAATGAACTCTGGGAACAATAATCTCTTCAGTCTATCTGGTGTGGTCTGTTGATGAAAATTATCTTTTATCTTAGTGGTGCTGCAGTCCAGTGATAGAAATGGAAGGTGGATATATCAAGTTTCTGAGAGACAAAGTTGTACAAGACCAGAATATAATAAATTATATTCTTATAGGGGATTCTTCACTTCAAGGTTAGACATGTTGCAGATCATAATTGACAAATAAATTAAAATACTAATCTACAGTTTGATGGACCATACTCAGTCAGTCAAGTTGATGGAGAACATAACATCCTCCACCCTGATGGACAACCATCCACCATATTTATAGATCACTGCTGGCCCAGCGGTGTTTTCAGTACCTTGACAAGGACAACAATAATTGGGAGGGAGGGTCATTATTTGGTTTTTTTCTGTCCCTCACCACCATGTTTTACCTGGTGCTGACAAACAGAAAAAGGGAAATCAGACCATCCACCCTAAATTGAGCAGGCGGTGTAATGCCTACCTCTGATGGCCTCTACTCTGTCAGCATGAAACAACAAGAGAGCGACCCCACATACCAAGGGGACAGGAATGCGCTTAGTATTGAAGTTACAAATATTCCCCATAGAGTATAAACACAAAAACCACCCAAATAAAAAAAATAAAAAAACACATTCAAGTACCACCAAAGTTTCGAAAAATATATTTACCTTTAATACTTTTATAAAAATGTCTTTCATATTAATCTTCTCGGTTAGATATCATCTTCATATAAAAAGGCATACATTTTTTTAAACAAGCTCAATTGGCATTTGTATGACAGTACAATCCAAGATGCGGGTCATAATCAAATACAGCAACCATTGTCAAGTTCTCAGCCTACATCACATCAACTCAGACAGCAGTACCCACTAAGGGGGAAAAAAACCCTAGGAAGTTCAAGTCTGTCCCATTTTGGGGGCTCCCCAGCATCATCTTCAGCTCTGTCCCAACAAGCATCATCCATGTCCCCAACCTCTTTCCCCCAAACGTCAAATCCCCATACCCACCCTCCCATGGCAGTACCCCCCACCCCACTCGGTACAGTGTCACAGACCAGCACAGGTGAACCAAACCAGACCTTGAAGCACATAAAGTGTCAGACCAGTTCCAAGGGAGTGGGTGTACCCAGCAGGGCAGCACAATATGGGTCCTGGCCAGTTGACCGTTCAACAGCTCTCCCCTGCTACCGTCCTACCCCATGTCAGGCCTCCACTGCCACTTCAATTCAGCCCTTCAACCCAGGATCTCCCAGGGCCACATCGTAATCTGCTCTTGCAGGGTCTATGGAACCTAAGCCCCTTTTTACATCTCTCAGAAGGACAACAGTTTCATAATCTGCTCATCGGACCATCTCTCGTTTCCACCCCTCCACCGTAGGGCCCACCGCCGACTTCCAATTTTGTGTAATTTGTCTCTAAGGGCCTGATTACGATGTCTGGTGGACCGCCACTGTCAAGCCATCGGTGGAGGTCTGCCCGAGATCTAGGGCTGTGGTCCGCCAGCAGATTATGATGCCAGCGGTTGGAGCACAGCAGGAGGAGGGAAAGACCACCACCTCCGACAGGCTCAAGGAACCCGTCGGGCGGCGGTCAGAGCCTAATCCCTACAATTGGGGCGGTGCCCGTGGAGGCACCGCCGTAGGGATTAGGATGTCAGTTTACGACAGCCTTTTCATGATGGTCCAACCGCCTGGCACACTGTGCATGGATCTTTAAAAGCATCCCTTTTTCTATTGCAGCTTGTGCAACACAAGCTGCAATAGAAAGAGTGATAGTTATGACCGTCTACACGGTGGTCATATCATAATTGGGCTGTCGGGACCACTGACTCCTTGTCCGATGGTCTCAAGTTCGAAACAATGATGGTCATGCCCTAAGTGAGGATGAGCCCTAAGTCCAAGAACTTGGACTTAACCTTGTGCTTAGCAGGGCATAGATAGTACCCCAATAAGCATGCCACCTGTGCAACAGCTATAGCGCGACCCATAACAGCATTGAGCCAGACCAGGATCTCACCCCGATAAGCTGTGAGCATTGAGCAGATTCAAACAATATTCAGGGATTCTGCCCCTAATGTGGTCAAATGGCATTGGTCTGAAGAAAAATCTTATTAATTCTGCCAGTGGTCAGATTCGCCCTATTCAGAAAGTAGAAATTAATCATTTTGAACTATGCATTTCTAGACACTTTCGGTGTCTTCTCCAAGATTTATCCCACAGGCCTCTTCTGTAAAGGACGTTCCCAGGTCTAAAAAAACACATATACATCATGAAAAGATAATAAATAATATAAAAATCAATAATGAATGCAATCACAGTTGGAAGAACAATTAAGACATACACATCAGTCTTCATAGACCAGGGCTCTACTCTGTCAGGCCATCTGAGGCATCCGTCGGGGCTCCATCAACAGAAAGCTGACAGTCCTTCCGCCCCAAAATAGAACAGGCGGACTGTCATTTTGGCAGACAGGGTACTCTATTGCATTTGCAATGGAGTATCCTGTCTGTCAAACTCTAAATCATACCCTTAATCATCATTAACAAGGTCAATGCATTTCACTGATAGCCACTGTTGGAGGAAAAACAAAGACATTTTTGTAAGAAAAGAAGAAATAATGGTAAAATGGATTAGTATAATGATCATTAAGCGAGTAATATGGACAAATGTTAGTATCTTAACGTGGAAATGGCAATATGCATTCATTGCTGTGAAGATGCACTACATGAATACTAAACTACCAAGCCTAAGAAAGCAGTGAGAATGGTCTGCCGTTAAAGTATCTTGGATGATGACTCATATTTTTGCTTCTGTAACTCCTTTATAGTATTAATATATTTATCAATGACTTAAGTCTTTACTTTGAACAAATAGGTATAACGAAGTGAATGCCATCAGCACGGCATGCTCTAATGGAATAAAAGAGTGTGAGACACTTGCTACTGACCTCTTTAAGTCATGGATGACAAATCCAACCAACAACCCGTGAGTATGCCTTTAGTGAATCATAATTTTTATTTGTACTTGATATATTGCAAACTATCTCTAAGGTAAGTTTTACGGATAGAATCTTTAATTGCAAAACAAGAAGTGTTGTCTACCATATGAGGAGACCAGTTGAGATCAGATTTTAGAAAACAGGATGTGAAGTGGATCATGTGTGAGAACTTGGAGGCGTGGCTAAGTGCCGATGGAATAAGTTGAGAGTTACAATGCTCCCTGGCAAACTCTGCCATCCAGAGGCATCCCAGGCCATAGATGCCTCGATTGGCCAGGTAGAACATGCCACATGATCCCACTGCAGCAGGGCAAACTCACACAGCACACCTGAGGCAACATATATGACAACAATTCGGCCTGCACGACCAGGGACCAGCTGGGGCACTGGTATGGTTGTGCTCCCCGGGGCCCTGTGCAATTAAGGTACCCACCCCCTGCGGAGTTTACCGGTGGCTTGCCTGGGGCACGGGTGCAGTGGATTATCTACCCGAGGAGCCATATCTGTGATCCATTCAGTGCCTCGAGAAACGAGTGACCCCTGCTGGCCCACAACTTGCTGAGGGAACCGAGGAGCGGCCGATCCCGGAAGGGCGGAGGGGCCCTCAGCCCGGTGTGTGCCCCTATCACCACTGGCCCTCCTGGACTTCGCAGACATCTCAGTATATACACAGCGTGGGCCCCCCCTCTTTCTTTCCCCTTGAAACACTCCTTTCCACAATCACCTACTCCTCCCTATGCACACAACACAGAGAAGTTGAGAAAAGGACTGAACTCACCACAGGGCTAGTGACTTAAAACGCTTATCTACTGTGCTGCACAGTGCTTCATATTTTGAGGCGGAGGATGCCCGGCCTGATTCCACATATACAAGTATCTGCAAGGGCACTTACCTATGTACTTGGCTGATTGACCCTTCAACACTGATGCCCAGCTACTTCTGCCTTGCCTGCTGCCTGGGCATTTCCCCCACCTGAAACTCGTTGACTTATCTGCTATACCTTTCAACACCCTCCTGCCCGTAACTCTCCACGAGACACAATAATGGGCAAAAACTCAAAAAAAGGGCTTGAACGACCCTGGTTCCTGCTAGGAACCGAACCCTACTAGAGTGTATGCAATGGCTGTGAATACTGAGCCTTCCCGAACGGAACAACAAGGTGCGACCCTGGACACAGTCCTTTAGGCCATCACTGCCTCTTGCGAGGCACTCGAGCTGAAGATCAACACTGTGGTCGCGGACATAGGACTATTAAGGGACGACCACCTACGGCTGGCTTAGAGAGTCACGACTATAGAACGGACATTAGAAACCATCACTCTGGACATGACCCCTGTGACCGAATGGATCTCACACATGGACGACAGAGTTAAAATACTGAAGAGTAGGGCAGAAGACTCTGAAAATAGGGCCAGAGGAAACAACCTACGAATTATTGGCCCACCTGAGCACATATAAGGCACCAGTAGAGACATTGCTACTTCTCTAGAGAAATGGCTTCGCGATGAAGTGCCCCCCGAGGGTCTGTCTCTGTTCTACGCCCTCAAATATACCCACCGTGTGCTGGTGTGCACACCTCTGCCTGGAGCAGCTCCAAAACCAGTAGTGGCCAAGCTCTTATATTATCGCGACCAAGACAATATCCTGGATCAGGCTGAGCTTAGGAGTGACATCCTAGTGGAAAACCAAAGAGTGAGGATTTTTCCAGACTTCACTAGAGAGGTCCATGTGGGCCTCCTTCACTGATGCCACGAAACGCCTTAGGACTCTGGGCATAAACTACGCCATGCTGTTTCCCGCCAGGCTACGAGTGAATAATGGAGACGAGGCGCAGTTTTTCATCCTCGTGCCAGCTCCCCCTGCGACAGTTCTCCTGTCCAGCTTGCCCACAGTCCACTACACTCTGCTGCCTGTGTACCTGCTGCCCTCTGTTTGTGCCTCCTATGCTCGATTATTGCTCTTTGTTGCCTTTTTTGCTTGTTTTTCTGTCCTTTGTTTTTTCTTTTCTGCTCTCCGTTTTGCCTTTTCTGCCCTCTGTTTTGCCCTCTTCTATTCTGTTTTGCCTTTCCTGCTCATTTTTCTGCCTTTTTCTGCTTGTTACTTCCCACTTCCCGCCATTTCCCTCCTCCGTTCACCCAGCGCCCTGCCCTCCCCCCAGGACCTACATAATGGAGGCCGCAGCGTGACGCAATTGAGCAGGTCTCGTACCAGCGTCCCCTGCGACAGCTCTCCTGTCCAGCTTGCCCACAGTCCGCTACCCTCTGCTGCATGTCTACCTGCTGCTCTCTGTTTGTGCCTCCTCTGCTTGTTTCTTGCTCTTTTTTGCCTTTTCTGCTCACTTTTCTGTACTCTGTTTTTCCTTTTTATGCTCATTTTTCTGCCCTCTGATTTGGCTTTACTGCGTGTTTTTCTGCCCTCCGTTTTGTCTTTTCTGCTAGTTTTTCTGCCCTCTGTTTGACCTTTTCTGCCTGTTTTTCTGCCCTCTGTTTTGCCCTCTTCTGCTCTGTTTTGCCTTTTCTGCTTGTTCTTCTGTCCTCTGTTT
Organism: Calotriton arnoldi; assembly: GCA_963921515.1. Classification (NCBI taxonomy): domain Eukaryota; kingdom Metazoa; phylum Chordata; class Amphibia; order Caudata; family Salamandridae; genus Calotriton; species Calotriton arnoldi. The sequence goes on along the minus strand of CAWUFW010023099.1, from coordinate 45,581 downwards.
TGCCTTTTGCGCTTGTTTCTTCCCTCTTCCCACCGTTTCCTCAAGACCTAGCTTTTAGATAGAGACCTATTACCCCAGCACCCAGATACCCCCAGGGGTGACAGTGCTGCGCTCTACAAATGCTGAATGATTGACAGATCATTACTCCGGCTACGCTCTGGAACTGGATAGACTAGATAGACTGTCTCCCCCAGACAGAAGACTCCCAGAAAAAAGGCGAACAGGCGGACAAGGGCGAGCCCACTCTCCCTCTCAGGCCCTGCAGTAACGCCAGAGCAGTGAAAGGGGTGGCGGCCATCAGCGCAACTCAGTCCTGCCCCCCTTCTGTGTTTGGGGACAATAGCTCTGAGGAATCTGACTCGGAACATGCATCAGTCTCCTCCCACAGCTCTGGGAACTCATTGCCCCTGGTCACCCCAGGCACATCGGACAAAATCATTTGACTGAATCGCTCCTGTCATTGTGGGACTATGTCACGGTGGCATGTGTTTGTGCCTGAATGCCATACCTGCACTGATGTTTGCCAGTAACTGGGCCATGATCAGGATCTGTTATGCTTGTTCCCTGCTGGATGGAGTGATGTGAGGCCAGGAGGTGCTGTGGCTGGTGCACCCCCCAACACTGAAGTTGTGTGGGTGATGACTGCACGAGAGTTGAATGTTGGTTTTCAGGTTTTGATGGGGAGTCAGTTTCTTCTTGTCCTGGGGTTAGAGAGTTGAGATGTTAGCTTTTGGTTATAAGGGTTTATGCACCGGAATGCCCCTACCCCTAACTACTGTAAAAAGTCAGCACCCCTGCCCCCCAACATTAGAACGCCATTATGCAATTACGATATGGCAACCCCCTTGACTTATAAATGTATCAGTTGGAATGTGAGGGGTCTCAATAAAATGGTTAAATGATACAAAATCCATGTGTATCTGAAGAGGAGGGGAGCTCACATTGCTCTCCTACAGGAGACCCACCTCACTACTACTGAAAGAGATGTGTTATGCAAAAGGCGGTGAAGACAATTGTTTGCCACCTAACACTCGGCCTTCGCTAGGGGAGTCATGCTGTGGGTCTGCCCTGAGGTGCCATTCTAAAAAACAAGTGAAATGATTGACCCTAACGGAAGATATGTGGTGGTTTCTGGACTGTTAGCAGGCCACGACCTGACAATAGTGGGGATCTACGCTCCCAGCACAGACCAAGGAGGGTTTCTTGCTGAACTGTCCAGACTCCTACCTCCATACATGACACATGATATAATACTGGGGGCGATTACAACTGTATTGCTGACCCGACCCTTCAAAGGTCCCACCCGCCGGTAGCGGATCCACCTGTCTACTGACTTGCTTGAATAGACTGCATACGACCACAGCCCAGTGTTGTTATCCGTAGATTAGCATAGAAAATGTCCTTGAATACCTGACTGGTGCCTACGAGTGGCGACACTAGAGCATCAGCTATTTTTGCACACCATCGGCAAGGCTTTACGAACTTCTTTCTTAGACAACCAGACCAGTACAGCTTCCCCCTAACTGAATGGGACGTGTTTAAAACATCAATTAGAGGGGGCTGCATAGCAGAGATTGTGGGAGTGCGACGTACCCTGGTTAGAGAAGTCGAGACGCGAGAGTGGGCACTAAGAGACTTAGAGGTCGCAGACCAGGGAACCCAGATCTGAACAACCCCTATTGGATGCTAGAAAACAAGTAGCAGTTCACACTGAGAAACTTCAATGCTTCAACCCCTGTGAATATATGACCAATGCTCATGCTGAGCGCTACAAATCGAGGATCCTGCTGGCCTGACTGGCCAACCCCACGTCGAGAAGTTCCATTATTCTAGAAGTGGACTTAGAAACAGGCGAACTCCTCTACACACAAGGGACCATAAATAGCAGTTCTGAAGAATAATACACAGCACTATATGCCCCCCATCAGTCATGTCCCCCAATTCATAGACGACTTCTTAGACCCTGCTATGCTCCTGAAGATTGCTCGATAGGACGCAGAGACACTGGTGGGTGGGGTATCACCCTCCAAGAGGTGAGGGCTGCAATTAAGGCTTTGGCACATGGCAAAGTTCCTGGGACAGATGGCTTATCAGCTGAGCTTTACGCAACATACATTGAAGACCTAGTGCCAAAACTAGTTGGCGTCTATGCTGTGGCTCGGGCAACATGGCGTCAGCCCGCCTCTACCAGCGAGGCATTGATGATCCCATTGTTGAAACTGGGCCACCCCCTCAAGATGTACGGGCCTACCGCCCCCCTGTCTATGCTTAACATGGACTATAAACTTTTAAGTAATAAATTAGCTACCTGTCTCTTCCATATGATGCCTGAACTAATCCATGTGGATCAGGCCGTATTCATCCCAGGGCGCAACACAGCGCACAATATCTGAAGGCTTCTTGCGATCCTTGATGTGGAGGTAATAGATAAGCACAAGGCGGTGACAGTAGCAATAGACATCAAAAAAGCCTTTGAAAGCATTCGCAGGGACATCCTCTACCAAGTACTGGCGAAAAAGGGCTTTCAGGGATGTTCGTGAGGAATGGGGGATCCTAAAAGCTAAAAACCCTGTACACCTGCCCATGTTTTAAATTCCGTCATTTATTAATGGGTGGTGTAGGGGTGTTTAAAAGTGAATATTGGACACTTGAGACACCATTATGCGGCATGTTTCCTATCTAGGTCAACAATGGCCCACAGATAGGGCCGGGGCTTTCTTCAGGACTAGGATCCTGTATGTCCCTTTATAAGTTCCCTGTTACAGGCGTCAACACCCACTCAGTGTGCAAACAAATATACTATACCAGTTCCTAATGGCTGGATAAAGTCAATGATAGGGTCCCTAATTTTGGGAGAGATACACTTCATGGAGGATTGGGATGAGGGGAGCCTTGTAGTCACACATTCATCAAAGGTCACTCCCTGCCGCTACCACCTATTCGTGCGTCAATCGATACGGGTATTTTAGCATTTAGGATCCCCCATTCCTCATGAACATCCCTGAATAGTCCTTCTATTTACAACGTGGGCCTCCCACCACTAGAGCATTCTCTGGTGAGCGTGGGATGGCCAATGATGAAGCATGACACCCACGGGGTTGTGAGGCCATCCCGTTCTTTTTTGTGAAATCCACCCCCCGGGGTCGTTACTCCAGCTATTGGGACATGAATGATTCTGAAAGTGACTGAATGATAGATGTCTGGTTTTCATAATTGAGAGCCTGTTCTGGGTACGTTTGCTTTATTGTGGTTATCATTATATAAGGGAGAGTGCAAACGGTTACCCACATAATGTTCTCTCTCATTCCCCCAGCCCTCCAAATGAAAAGGGTTTTGTGTATGTTGTCATTGGTAGAAAACGCAGCATGGCATCTAAGGACACCAGTTTGCTGCAGTTCATTGCCACCTATTGTTCACACAAAAAACTGCAGCAGAAATGTGGAAGATGCAACATCTATCTTGACAGACATTAAAGGCTATTAAACACCAGCATTGACAATGCCAATTGGTCTTGCTTCTATGAAAAGGTAAGCGAGACAAGTTGGCATTGCGAATCCTTGTTTTGCCCTAAGCAGCAGGTTCTTTCAGCACTGTGAATTGAAAGAGTATCTAGAGGAATTTGATTTTGAAAACTTTATGGAGCACGAGAGGAGTGTATATCTTACAGCAATAGGAAAAATCTGCAAGCAATATGGTTCATGCTAGCCTAATGTGCAGTTGTTTAGGACAAAATGGAAACATTGGGCATCATGGCCTTGGTTGAGCAAGATAAGTCTACTGCCTTAATGAATAGAATGTTTACTTTGACTATAGAAATGTCAGCATCTCTCTCTCGCACAAGTATATCTTCATTTTCATTTTCCACGTTTCCCATCCTTGGGTGGCCTTACTTCATGTGGTTACACTTCAAGAAAGTACAAATCTTGGCCAAAGACCTTCTTGCTAGTGATCCAATTGCAAAACATGTCCTCTTTATTTTAGCATAACTTTGGTATTCCCTCAAAACCCTAATCAGACATTGTGAATACTATAGACATTTTGGTTTTCAGAAACAAAACCCCTTTTTGGGGTTTTGTTTCTGAAAAACAAAATGAAATGCCAATCGGGCTGATCGCATGGCACTTTGCGTTGGCAAAAGTGCATGGGCTGCCATAAATGAATTTTGAGCTGAGAAATTCCCTGCATGCAGCACAAACTCCTCTGATTAGGGCACAGAGGCAAGAACCTCCACTGACCAGACGGGCATAAGAGCCAACTGCCGAAGAATAAATGATCAGTTAGGTATTCTCAGATAGCTTGTTTGCAGAACTACAAGTAGCCGCAGCACAACCATTCATGTTTACCGTCAGTACTATACCATGGTTGAACAGCTCAACAAAGTAATCTGTGCATTGATCATACATAATGCTGCTACACTCAGCCAATTTCTTGCTTCCACCAGGCACAGGCACCATGAAGCAATGGTGAGTTCCTGCTATGGCGAAGTTGGTTGTGGCCCTGATTTGGCCTTCACATGCCATAGAGGGTGTGCGGGCACAAGCTAATGACAGGCCCTGGCCATTGTTGTGATCGTTCTGAAGGTCTTTGCAAAAGTTAGATTTTGTGGAACAAGTTGTTAATTGGTGCATAGTAAGGCCTTTGCAACCTACATGCACTGTTTTGCCGCAGTCTTCTGTGTGCAATAGGTCACTTTCTTTGTTTCTAAATCTGTCACCATTTAACTTAGAACTGAAGCTCAGCCTACTGATTGGGTCCACGAATCAGGTGCCCTTTCCACACTCCCAGCTGATATAGTCCAGACTTTTCAGAGAAGGAACACAACAGTAAATGGCAACTTTCCGACAACACATACGCAGTAGGAACCGTTCTGTGGTGACGTCTCGGTTTGGTACTGTCTGAGCCTGGAAGGGCCTATGGCTAGTACCTCATGCTCACCTACACTCTGCCTAATCATCTCAGATTATCTGGGAACTGCTATCGGTACTTCACTTTAGCTTAACTTGGCTATATACCAGTGACCTCTACCTAATGTACTCTGCCATGTGCATTGCCCCCCTTAATCCGAACATTCCCCACCCTCCACCCTCCAACCTGCCCATACACCTTTCATATTGTGCGGCTGCTTCGCCTAATATTTGTCAGTCTGCATCAGGGTACAGCCTGTACTTTGCTTTGCTCTACCAACAGCCCCATTTCAACCCTTGCCATTAGTTGCACGCACCGTGACGTTTTCAGTCCGCACCTGGGTACCGTCTGTATAATGCTTTGTGAAATACTACCTGCCTGTCTGCCCTTGGCACATACTTGCTTGTCTGTTCCTGTACCTGGGTGTATCCAGGAAACAGCCCCTTCATATCTGGGCATTGCCTAAATGCCATATGTGATTGGAGGGTTCATTGAAGTCCCATTTGTCACCTGCATTTCCCCACAGATTCATGACTTTAGCTCATCATTAATGTAAGGAACAGAAGGCCATGAGTCACCTACTGCTAGTAATACAAGGCTGAGCAGATTGTGCCTCTAGTAAGCAATGAGTGTGGAATACCCCTCTGCCTCCTCTTAGCTGCTCTCATTGATCATTAAACCACTGGCCATCATGCTTAACACCTTCACATGCTCATAAATCCTCCTCAGCAGTTACTCACATACAGACACTCAGCATCTGTTCAACATAAATGAAGCTCCTCTCCTGTAGTCACTCAAACAAAATACTCTAGTGTCCATATACTCCACTAAAACCAGTGGCATTCTCATCCATGTGTGCACCTGTGCTCCTAGCACAAGATAACAGTGTTTCGGGACACACTAATGTCAATCAAAGCAAGGTCGAAATGGCAAATGCCGTGCACAAGGGTAGCTTGCTAACACTCACCACCAGCATGTTCTGGCTAGAGCCACAATAATTCCTCACCTTTCAGTGTGTGCGGAAAATGGGGACACACTCTGTGCCTGTAATAGCAAAGCTAGTCTGTGGCCTGAAGCCTCCCATTGTTAGGCTCAGTTCAGCATTGGTTCACACATGATCCTAGGCAATCTCACAACCCTTGATTCGTCCCCTTTAGTTTCCTTGTGTAGAGAAGGGCTCTAAGGGAGAAAACAAGTATTTGCATTCCTACCACGTTTCCTCTGTTTTTTTAAGGAAATTGAACAATAGGCTACTATTCCGGCACTTTTGTGTTCAAGATGGAAAGACTCATCTTCATAGTCACAAGTGGCAAGGAAGACTTAGACTCAGAGTAATGAAGATTGCCAGTAAGTAATTGTTCATTAATGTATTTATCTCGCTATCATTTAGAAGTAATAAACAGTGTGTATACTGAGTATATCTGAGGATTGGGTGCCACAGGGCCTAATGTGGAACCTGGGGAGGTTTAGGAGAGGGCTGTGGATCAGGAGGAGTCCTAAGGCACCGTGAGGCGGAGGCAAATAAAGAGCAAGACAAAAGCCTAGAGATTTTACTCATGCTCACTACTATTCTCTTTATTCTCTTAGAATCACACCAAATCTGAGGTCCACCATCTACTGCAATGCCATAGCAGCAGGTGGGGTAGCAGAGTGGGACTTTGCGTGGCAAAGGTTTACAGAAGCAAGCGTGGCAACGGAGGCTGATAAACTGAGGTCAGCAATGGCCTGCAGTCGCAATACAACAATCTTAGGCAGGTGAGTGAGAACAACTCTTCATAAAACAGGGGGAGGGATGGACTGTCCGAAGTAACCTGCAAAATCAAAGAAGATACTACAGACATAGAACCCAGTCCTGTAAAGGTACAAATGGTTGGGGGAGGCAATTTCTACCTGCCTGAGTGTGTTTTTTTAAAAGGATGAAACCCTCACCCCCCAACCTAGGTGGCATGCTTCATCATCGGGTTAAATCAACACACTGAGGCAGGTATAAATTGTTTTCTCCAATCATTATAGAACCTTTTAGGACTAGGTTCTGTGTCCATAGTTCATTTTGATTTTGGAGTGAGAACAACTGTGGTGTCAAACAAATAAATGCAGAGCAATATAAAAAGAGGAAGTGTAAATTATTGGAGAGGTGATATTTCTTCTTTCTCCAATAGAATGGAACCGTAAAGTAAAAGGTCAGTGGGTGGGACCTATGGGAGAAAGGACTTGGGTTTAAAGCCAGGGATGACTTTTAAATACATTTCACTGGAGATATTGACTGTAGAAAAGGACTACCAAGTCTATCTTCTCCTTCTGTGACCCTACAAGTTGAAACTCCTGCAGACCCCATTTTAATCTCAGCTTTAGTCACAAACCTCAGTATTTCACAGGTGTTTTCAATGACACGTTTGTTGGCCCTGGGGAGCGTCATCAATGGGGAGAAGCATTTATTGCTTTACAATGGGGACAGTTAAATTTTAACATCTGGATCATCTCTCTAAGCCATTGTTCATTATTTTAGAACAGCTGTGATCAGAGTCCGCCCCACAAAGCCCTTGCTGAATCCTAAAAACGTCCACAAGCACAAAGGCACCAACCCAGCAAATTCGACCCAGCTCCTTGCCTAGTAGCCTACACCGACCGACACCTTTTCAAACGAAAGGCGAGGCTGCAATGAGGTTCCCAGGCCTGCTGGGGGAGCCAGTTCTCCCCATAGCTATATTCCATTCAGGAGAGTAAGAGAACATTATAAAGAGGGTTGAGCAATATTTCTCAAGCCTACCTAATTTAAGAGAACAAAGGGAGCGACCTTTTTGTTAAAGATGTGACAAGCGTACAATTTAACAACAATTTCCCACACTTGGGGAAAACTATCATATACTAATTTAATAAAGTAATAATTGAACATGAAGTCCTACGATTAAGGATGTTCTAATTCATCTTTCCAACTCCCTGTATTTCATTTTCTTTCCTTAGATATCTTAATTATACACTGGATCCAACAAAAATCCGGAAGCAAGACGCCACCTCCACCATCAATGCAATTGGAAGCAATGTTTTAGGCCAGAACATGACCTGGACTTTCATCAGAGTAAACTGGGGAATAATCTTTAATGAGTAAGTTCCTCTTCGGGGTCAGAAGGGATTAAGATAGAGGGAGAAGAAATGGCAGCTAATCTGGGAACCTTAGTAAAAGAAGCAGCAGGCCACTGCTGACCTACACGCCCTCTTAAAATAATTTGCAATGTTTCATTTTAACAGTAGATGCAACAAACATTGTCAGCACCAATAGGTCTTGCTGTTTTCAAAGAAGCAGTGACATTCGGCAGTACACAGAGCTTTGACACATAGGGCAGCAGAGAGCTGTGAGTGACAGGACGACACAGAGCTGTGTCAAACAGCACAGCATAGAGCTGTGTCAGTGGGGACGGCACAGAGCTGTGTCAAACAGGAGCACGCAGAGTTTTGTCTGATAGGGCAGGCCATAGCTGTGACAAAAAGAATCACACATGCGCACTGCTGTGACAGGGCAACAGAGGAAGGGCATCACGGACTAGTGAGGGACAATGTTTAAATTATAGATTCTATGTTACGCAGGAAACAAAAATGAGGCAAAAGGGTATATGTTGCATTGTCGCACCAGTGCAAACATTTTGGTAATCTGGTCTGTGTACAGTGCCTGTATGCCAACTTGCAGCTGCTTCAGAGTGCTTTGCAATAATGTGAACATTTTGTCTTTAATCTAACAACAAGGCTTGTGCATAGGTTTGGTTTTCTAGCTTTCAGTGCTGCACACACCCCTTCCCTACACAGTGCGGAGGTATCTGGCTCTGATATGAGCAGGTTATGTGTGTAAATCGCTTTCAACACATACTAATAATACCAATAAGAGAATGCGCCTGGACATTTTCATCCAAGCAGTTATTCAACCATCTGTCAATTACCACAGTCACACACCAGCTATTCATTCAGGTCCTCACCCTTGCACTCATGCCTCTATTCTTCTGCCCCTGACTCATTCTTACATTCTCCCACTTGTCTGTTTGTTCACAATACCACACATGCAATAAAGAGGCACTCTCACTCACAAGCCAGGGCCATTGGCTTTGCTTCTAACCTTTAAGCAGTGTGAAAGGGCTTCCATTGTGTGTGACTGCTGGTTTGTGAAGGCTGGGAGAGTGCTGCTGGTAATATGTGATTTGATGGTCTGTGAGGGAGTTGAAAGTGCTGTTGGTACAGTGTGACTGGTAGTCTGTTGTGAATATGAAAGTGCTTCTTGTAATGCGTGACTGCTACTCTTTAAGGGGTGTGGAATGCTTCGGGTAGTATGTGACTGCTAGCCTTCAAGAGGTGTGAGGACACTATCAATAGTATGTGAGACTGTAGGTCTGTGAGTGGTGCAAGTATTGTCTATAACATGACTGATAACATGGAAGCTGTGTGTGAGTGCTGTGGGTAGTGAGAAAGCAACTCCTGAGGTGTGTGAGAGTGCTGCTGGTTGTGTGTGACTGCTAGTCAGTGAGGTTTTTGTGAGTGCTCTCCTTAAGGTGAGGCTCCTAGTATTGTTCTGGTGTATGTTTTAAAAAAAGAGAATGCATTCCAAAACTAGGAGTTTACGAAATTTGTTTTCTTCTAATTACCTGAAATTATATGTTATTTTGTGAATGGCATATCAATCTTTTAGTGGTATATTTTAGCATGAAAGGTGCTATTTTTTGGCGCAAGAGTGCACTTCCTGCTAAAATGTAGCCTGAAAAACGCAAGTGCCGCGAACAAAAGCCACTCGCCTTCTGGTTGTTTTTGTTGTTACCATGCTCCTGTGCTATAATTTTGCCCAGAACAGCGGCATAATTATGTGATGTGGCGTCAAAGCCTAATTTTGGGAACTTCGCATAACCATCGCAATGCTACATTCTCAAATGTCAGCGTCATTTATATTTCACCCGAGCCTTTTCAAATGCCTTCTTTGGTACCGTGAAAAGTGCGGTAGAACAAAAACAGCATTGAAGGTGGTCTGCAACACATTCTACTCAGATTTTATCTGGTCAAAATAGATTTAATGCAATCAAGTGAATTCTCTGTTCTTCTTCAAAAGATGCTGTTCTCCTAAACGAGGAGTATTGTGTTAAAGTTTGAAAACTGGTGAAAAAAGTCAAACTTTTTAAGGACTACAGCTTTAAATTGGCAAATACCTTAAAAAGCACCTTTACTTCAAGAAGGAATCACTTAACACTGTGTCAGCCAATTAGGTTACACACGTTTGCAAAACATAAAAGGCAAGATAGGAGCTGAAACTAGCCATTCGGCAGGAATGTGGCAGGACATGTACCATCTTCAACCCTCTAATGTGCTTCTCAATACCTGTGCGCACATTTTTGTCTCCAGCTCAGTTTTAAGAATGTGGTCCAATTAGGTGCTGAAAAAAGTGCTCAACATTTGAAAGATCTTGCAATCTAAAGATTGAAAGAATCACATTTATTATAGAAAGTGACGTTTTTCCTTGGAAACAATTGGCTTCCTCGGATTCAAAAATCGGAAACCAATAGTAAACGAACACAAGCAAAGATGAAAGACAGCAATAAAGCTGAATGTTTCAGTAAAAAGACTGCAAGTCTTAGCCAACTAAATCATCTATCTATCCCTTTAACTGGCAGACGAAGACTCGAGTCTACTGAAGACAAGAGAAGTACCGAAAACTAGAATGGGGAAATGTATGTATGCCCTAAAAAGCCTACAGTGGACTCTCAGAAACTGTACTTCAAATCATGTAGTGATATTTACAGTTCTCCGTACAACCCTGCGGAGTGTTGACCCCTGGAATCGTGTTGTTGTTGTGAGACTAGGGGGGAAGCAGTTTGATGCCAGGCGCAAAGGGACACGGCACTTAGGGCCTGAGTACGAGTTTGATGGACGGGTTACTCCATCACAGACTTGACGGATATCCTGTCCACCGTATTACGAGGTCCATTATATCCAATGGAACATAATGGGACTCGTAATGGGGCGGACGGGATTTCCGTCACGTATGTGATGGAGTAACCTGTCCGCCAAACTCGTGATGAGGCCCTTCGTGGTGTGAAGGAGGACATGTGAGAGATAGATGTGCAAATACAGGTCGGAGTTCAGCGGTTATAGTGTCCTCCTCAGGTCCCACGTTATTCTGTGGTTTTCCTTATACTTTTCAATCCACATCCTATGCTATGCTATGCTGATTGCAGCAATTAGGTCGACTACGCATGGTCTGCACAACAGTTGTTCTCTATGAGACTTAAACATCTGACAGCGGCAGCACATATATAGGCTGCATGGAGCTGTGGACGCTCTTGAAATAGGAATTATTTGTCCACAGCTATGCAATGGCTGACATGGAAAATTGTATGAGACCTATACAAATGATGTTTAATCACATTAGTCTACTTATTGCAGTTCGTACAACTGCCTGTGTCAGCCTTGCCGTAGAACAGAAGAGGAGTCTGGACAGAGCTGCACCGAAAGAAAGGCAAAAAAGAACCGATTTAAATAGAACACAGGTTGAAGTCATCTCCAAAAGAAGAACCCAAGGGGAGCTTCAGAATTCCATTCCTGTATTCCACATAGTAAGCAATGAAGTTGGCTAAGACAATTTTTGGTCCACATCAGATAATGGAACAGGCCTGCTCCACAAACAGTTGACCCTTGAGAACCTGCATTATTATAACACCTTTTATGTTGTGTATCTTTGTAAAGTGCACAATCACCCACGAACGTGTGCGCAGAGATCTCCATCAAGGTGCTGGAAAGTCCTTATTGGTAGACTGATGGGCAGCCTCTCCATTGAATAAGCCCCACATCAATCTCTAATACTATTCAAGGCATTCTTCCAAAGAGCATGATAAACCCCAGTAATAGCAGATTAGAATAATATTCGGACAGCGTCATCACAAAGCTACATCGATCCTAAACCGAAGTCCACGTTTGTCTGCACTGTATGTGACACTAACATCGGTCGCCTAAGCCTCTACTTTCGGATATCTCTGCAGCATGTGGTTAGATGTTGCTACTGTCCTGTTCAGGTCTTTGTGGCATGTGGCATGAACTATATCCCACTACATGATGCACAAGGTATTGGATAGATGGTTTTAACTCTTCCACTCTAAAAAATCTGGGATTGCTCTATTAAATTTACCTATTTATCATAACCAATTACCCAGGCAGAGTGAAGTTTGGGATCAAAACACTGTGGATTAAGTATAACATTGTATTATGCGAAATACAAAGATTTCATTTTGTTTTAAAACATTTTTAGAAATGAAAAACGTGGCACGAAGTCCAAACAGAAATCCAAAAAGAACTGTTTCACTCAGACTACTGGAAATATCTTTTTTCATTGCGTGCCTATGTATACATGCTCTCATGGCTTGGTAAGTAGAGCATGTGTAGAATCATTGAAACGGAGTCCACTCGCCAACATTTTCACCTGCAGGCGAATAGGAAGAAAACTGGCTTGTATCTAATGGGTATCCACAAAAAATGAGTCACCGGGTGTTTGGGTCCACTGAACGTCAAAAAATAAAGAGAACAGTGGGGCATATTATCAAGGGCTCTATCGTCGCTTTAGCGGGACTTTTTCCCGCTAAAGCGGCGATAATTCTAACGCCCTATTAGCAAGCTGTCGCTAACTGCTGTTAGCGACAGCTTCTAGGCGATAGCGACCGGGTTGGGTGCCGCTTTGCATGCCAGCGATATTTATCGCTAATGGCATGCAAAGTAGGCGTTCCCAACCTAAAAGCAACTGGAAACAGTCGCTAAGCTCGCTATCGCCTATTAGCGAGGCAGGGAGGTGATTAACGAACCAGCGCTAAACACGTTTAGCGCTGGTTTGTTAACGCCTGGTCGAGACCTGACTTAGCCATGTAATCCAATGGGAGGTGGATTACATGGCTAAATCCCCTCGCCCTATCACCTAGCTAACACTGGTCACAGTGTGAATATCGCTTGTTTTCAAGCGATATTCACACTGTTCTCCAGGGTTTCTATCGCTTAGGAGATAAGCGTTGCTGATAGCACGCTATCTCCGCGATAGAAACCTGCGATAGCCGGCGATAATTATCCAAGCGCTAACTGCGCTTAGCGATAATTATCGCCGGTTATTGCTAATAGGCCCCAGTATGTTTAACGGCTGCCCGTACCGTGCACGTCTAGTATGCAGTTAATGCTTTTCTTCATATCTTCTCTCTGTGATCACCGATTTTAATGGGAGAGTACAGGGGCATATTATCAAGACCGGCGATAAAATTATCGCCGTTTTAGCGGCAGGAAACTGCCGCTAAAATGAAGCCCAGGTTAGATGTCCTGCACATCTAACCTGGGCTTCTATTGGAATTCTATAACGCATATTAGCAAGCCCATTATCGCCGTTTTAGCGGCAGTTTCCTGCCGCTAAAACGGCGATAATTTTATCGCCGGTCTTGATAATATGCCCCACAGTTTCAAATTTAGTTTGGAGTCAATTTTGGGGCATATTAGCAAGGGCCATTATCTCCGCTTTTTTGGCTTTAAGAGCCAAAAAAGCGGAGATAATATTACCGCCCTATTACCAAGGCGGGTGCTAACATGCATTAACGTATGTTAGCACCCGTTTTCCCTACGCCTCGCTCTGCATCTCTAATGAGATGCAAAGTGGGCGTTCCTTCCCAGGATAACAGGAGGAATGTCGCTAACCGACATTTCTCCTATTATCAAGCTGCAGGCGAACATGCAGAGCGATTAGAAAAATAGCGCTAACCGCGGTTAGAGCTACTTTTCTAACGCCTGCTCTCAGTATGACTTAGCCATGATATCCAATGGAAGGTGGATATCATGGCTGAGTCTGTCCTGCCCTATCAGCAAGCAATCGCCAAACGTTGTGTGATTATCGCTGGATTTCCAGCGATAATCGCACATTTGGCAGTTAGCGCTTGCAATTTTATCACTGTTGAGATGAGCGTTGCTGATAGCACGCTATCTCAGTGATAAAATTCAGCGTTAGTCCGGCGATAATTATCCTCGCGCTAAGCGCGCTGAGCGATAATTATCGCCGGTCCTTAGTAATATGCCCCTTTATTCGTTTATGTCTCTGGCAATAATTATATGAGCACAACAAAGGTCACAGCTTTAAATGTTTTTGATCATACAGTTTGGATTGTGAAACCATCTACTTATCACATGTATGTAGAATACATTTTGGACATTCTATACTTTATATAGAAGGATGAACGAGAACCCACTACAGAATGAATTTGAGGATATTCAAGACTGATACGCCCCTCTCTTTTTCTAGTTATGGCGGAGGTTCCTTCTCCTTTTCTGGCTTGATTAACAGTATCACAAGAAGATTTGCTTCTGAAAAAGAGCTTATGGAGGTAAGCAGTTAGTATATCAACCCTGTTAATAACTAACAAGATGGCTGAGTGAGTTAAAAATGGGCACTGTAATAGTATGTGGTTGTATTTGAAAATACCAAGGAGAAAAAATTATTGTGACCAAAAAATTGACTACCAAATATTTTGAGACCGAGTACAGATCTCCTACTCTGAACTCCACAACTACATATAGTGAAAAGACATATATATATAAAAATTAAGGAGTTGCCCTTAGCGAAGATGCAGCCTCAGACAGACTTTCAAGTTTTTATTCCAACCAACAGCGAAGTCAGCAACTTCCAAGAGAATAAAACATACGGCCTAACGTGTTTCGGACACAGCAGTCCTTGCTCACACGCCATACGAAAAGCGAAGCAGCATCATCATTGCAGCCACCTGATTACCATTTAAATACAGTTCCACCCTCCTGGGCCTCCAGTGAGTTCACCAAATGCATCATGGTACAGGTAGTTGTGTCCAAACATAATTCACCCCAGTGGGCCTGCCCTCGTTTTCTTAATATACAGTTTTTATCCATTACCCTCAAGTCGGCCAATCCCATGTTCCATTTACCGAAATGCTGAAAATTAGCGGAGTCTGCCAATCCCAAATTGACAACTCATTACAGTCATGCCAAACCTGCTGGGATCCGTGTTGGTGCTTCTTCACAGCTGGACTAGCCGACATACACAAACATTGAGGAGTTGCCATTAGAGAAGATGCACTCGCAGACAGACTTTCAAGTTTTTATTCCGACCAACAGCAAAGTCAGTAACTTCAAAGGGATTAAAACACATGGCCTAATGAGTTTCGGACACAGCAGTCCTTGCTCACAGGCCATACGAAAAGGGAAGCAGCATCATCATTGCAGCCACCTGATTACAATTTAAATACAGTTCCACCCTCCTCGGCCTCCAGTGAGTTCACCAAATGCATCATGGTACAGGTAGTTCTGCCCAAACATAATTCACCCCAGTGGGTCTGCCCTCACTTTCGTTATATGCAGTTTTTATCCATTACCCTCAAGTGGGAAAATCGGACACAGCTACAGGCAAAAGGGCTGCACCGAATGACACCAAATTTGGAAGAAAGCTAGATATTGTTCCAGAAAGCATACTTTTTGTCATTTGGTGTAAATCCATTGAGTCAGTTTTGAGGAATTAAGGTTAAAACATATTTGTATATATCATGCCACAGAGGATCCACTGATCCAACAGATCAAAAGATTTGATCTGATTGGTTGCCACCACATCAATAAAGATGTGGTGGTAGCCATTTTAGGATTCGGGGACTCAGTCCCCTGTCTTGTATTAAAAAGAAAAAAACACATATAGGGGGTAGGGTAGGGATACCCTGACCTGCTAGGCCTTGGGGGTACCAAGAGATACCCCATCCCTGGGACCAAAAACATATTTTTTTTCTAATTGGCACCACAAATCCATAGAGTTTTGCAGTGCAGAGAAAAAAAGTGGCTTCCCATGTTTTTTAAAATGAGCCCCCCGGGGAGGGTCAGGGCCCTTGAGGGTGGCTTTTTATGTATTGGGTTGGGAGGGGTGAATGCTGCCCCCTCCCCATGCCTCATTGAGGCCCCAAGGATCCCATCTTCCAAAGCCAATACTGTTAATTATGGGAGGAGGCTTGGGACCCCCCTACCCTAGCCTCGTTCAGGCCCCACGGACCGCATCCTTTGAACCGGTATTTACATTTTTGGCCGGAAAGATATGGACCCCCTCCCTGAGCACTTGATCAGCCCCAGTGACCCCATCCTGCAGACCCTATGGATGTGCAATGTCCTGGGGACACTGTAGTTTCTTGCCTGGGAGAGTGTTGGCATTCCCTGCCCTCACTCTCTCGGGCAGGGAATACAACTTTATTTCCACCCGGGCGGAGGCACAGAAAAATGCTGGGTCTGCCCGCACTGGGGCAAAGTAACTGAGCCAGGTCCTGCCAGCACCACAATGGAAGTTGACTAGGGAAGTTGAATGGCCGCTGGAGCATTGGGGCTATCCCTTTGGCCCCCAACAATTACCTACATTGGGGGTGCCTTGGGTGAGCACTGGGGCACCAACTTAAAAAAAAAAAGAAATGGCTGGCTCCCGCTACGGTGCTGGCTGGGGAGGCGGGAAGGGCTAGGGGCCCGGGGACTTCCCCCGCAGCCCCCGACTTTTGGAAATGTGGGTGGGCCAGGTGGGCACTGGGGCACCCACTTTAAAAATAAAGCTGCTGGTTCCTGCCATCACCAGGTAAGGGTTTCTGCTGGGGCTCCAGCAGGGGCTTCAGGTGCTGCAGGGGCTGCAGGGGCTCCCTCTGCGGCCCCCAACTATTACAAAAATATATATAAGAAATTTTTTTTATTGAAAAATGAGTAATAAATGAGCAGCAGGAGACGCTCATTTATTATTCACTGATCCAGAAGGGCGTGCCCCATAGTGCCCTGGGAGGGCTTTTTAGTCATATTTTCAAGATCCTGGTGGTGCTCCTAGAAGGGCTAGGAGCACCACCAAGACTTTTTAAATAATGTTCTGGAGGCTGCAGGAAAATTCCTCGTTGAACGTGCCCTAATCTTTGTGTGAATCTAGGTTTCAGGCCAAGTGGTCTTTCTGTGATTTTTTCATGTGACACCTTCAAGACTGGCAAAAACCTCGAATTCCATGAGGAAGGCCCCAAGTTTGGATGGCTTTTGGTCGTAGTAGCATAAGAATGTAAAAATTAGTAACAGGAGAGGATGTAGCCTTACAGCTAGAGCGGTCGACGTCGAAGCTGGGGAACCGGGTTCGAGTCTCGGCAACGACGCTCAACATCCTGTGATTCTGGGCAAATCACTTAATCTCCCCGTGCCTAACAAAAATATGAATGTGTCCTTGTGTAACAAAACTGGTGCTATGTAAAGTGCTCTGATACCTGATATCTTCGGGTCTAGTTCGCGCTATATAAAACTCTAAAAAAAAAAAGAAAGAAAAGAAAATCATAATGTTAACTCTTTGATTTTTCCCCAACAAAGGCAATTTGTTACCATGGCTCTAACTTATTTTATGGTTGCCCAATGGAAATCAGTGCTCTTTCTAAAAGTCACTAATCGAAAGAGTTGGAGTTTAGAGCCAGTCAGAGTTTGGCAGACGGTACTCCATCACAAACATGACGGATATCCTGGATATTCATCATGTTTGTGATGGATTAATCCGTCCGCCAAACTCTCAATCAAGCCCCAAGCCTTGCTGGCAGGCTATCACTTTACAATGCACAGTGCCCTGAGATCATCGTGGTTGAGTGGCCCTTTATAAAAATGTGAACTAAAATAGAGTAAATGTTCACTAAAAACACTGATCGGTTCACACGACTGAACTAAGTAATACAAGGACAGCGTAATTGAAACAAATACGAAAACTGCATAATCAGTTCTTCTACTCCTCTTTTTCAATTGCAGCTGGAGCAGTTCAAGAAGGACAACGAGGCCACCGGCTTTGGTTCTGGCACCCGGGCCTTGGAGCAGGCCCTGGAGAAGACCAAGGCAAACATCAAATGGGTGAATGAGAACAGGGAGCCTGTGCGGCAGTGGTTCGAGCGGGAAGCACCAATCACACCTTAAAAAAACTCAGAAATATCCTTCAATTTTCAAAGATGCTTTGAAGGGCAGAAGAAGTCCGACCACTCATCGACAAATGCCATTGTCTTTTACAAAAATCACTGTGCTGACTGCGACTGAGATTATCCAAACTGAGTAATGACAGACAACAAGAATGGAGTCACTTATTCTCAGCTTCATACCCTTTGGTTTGACCATGTTTCCACTTGGCATCCTGGTATTCATGAAGTCGTTGATCACTGATAAGTACTTTGCTAATACAAATTCTAATGATAGTGCACATTTTAGTAAAAGCTGAGAGGCTTTTGGAATAAACTCCATTCCTGATAAACACCCTTGTCATGATCAACGTAGTGTTACCATAAAATGGCTAACATGGACACTTAGGGGCTGCGTGGCCCTGACGGCTTCATAAATCTCGAGTAATGAAACACAGCGCAAATCGCTGAGTTGCATTACTCTGTGCCAAGGTGGCATTTCCATGGGTGTTGCATGGGTGTCCATGGATTTTGACGCATTCCTAGATTTACAAGAACAGGTAAACCTGGGAATGCACCAAAAAGATATGCCTCCCCAGAAGCGGCGTAACGAGGAGAAATATCTTTCTTTCTCTTCGTTCTTTCTTCTTTCTATGTGTGCCGCATTCTGCAATACACATAGAAAGAGGAGAAAGTCTCTCAGGATTGTTTTTGTGTAGGAAGGTGCCTCTTCCTGCACAAAAACAATCCTGCCTACAGCACAGGCACTCCTTGCACCACAGTGCAACAGTGCCTCCGTTTGTGCTAGACTGCCATAACGGCTCAGCACAAGGGAAAAGGACAAAAATGTGCCGTATTGGATAAATATGGCACATTCCTGCCCTTTCCCTGTGATGCAGGACGAGCAGCAAGGCGTCTCGCTGCACTGGCCTGCGCCACAAAAGTCATAAATATCCCCTTGTTCACCAAGACTGTTTGCGACAGATACTGGTATCGGACAGTCATCATGAGAGCCAGAGGGTTTAACCTAGACACGTGCATATCTAGATGCTACTAATAAGGCCATAAGATTATAAACAAGGAATTACATTTATCAACTTAAATATCTCATGGAACCCTCATGGGCAGTGATTGCGAACTTAAGCCAATAAATCAATCAAATCGTGAAAAAGGCACCTGGTCTCTGGCGTCCAAGGAAGAAACAAGTGGGTCATTTCCAAAGGCCATTAACTGCACTGTGGTTGTTGTTAGAGTGTTCTGTTGATGAACCATTACTGCACATTTCTGGCAGTAAGACAGTTCCAGTTCAGTAAAGGGTTAGGTCTCTTGAATTCATGCGGCAGTCGATTGACAGTGTCTGTGCACTTGTCAGGTCTCAGAGAAGTCGCACGGTTCTTTAGTTCCATATTTATTCAGGGACTGCTTTCACCGCTGCTGTTTTGTGCACAACATAATACGTAGCATTGCTTTCAATACCTCCCATTCCATGAACAGTGTCATGCCGAGAAAAGGCCGCGAGAAACATCGATTCAGCTAAAAACCAAGGGTGGATTTTGGATAACTTTGTGTTTGCCTCTCAATTTCTGATTGTATCCTGTTCGCTTCTGGCACTGCGGAATTTTACATCTCAGATGGATAATTGATACGTGTCTGTATATATTCCAATTGTAGAAAATATAACTGTAAATAAAAAATGTTAATTTGTAATTATTTAAACAATAGGTTAAAGTGAAAGAATAGACACTTTTATTGTATGTTTTGTAAACTATAATATGCAGAATTTCAAAATGAAATAAAGGCCTATCGGCGAAGCATCGTTTGTTTTGCTATGTACATTTAGATGAGGGCACATGCACGTGTTTCTCATGCACCGCTTCTGTTTATCCCCCTGGGCCATGAGACCCTCTGAGGGGCTTATACGAACAGCAACTTTGTTGCAGTAAAGCATATGATAACGCTGCGGCTTCAGGTAAGTGGGGCATTTATACAATTTTAATTGTATGCATTTTTTTAATTCTCTATTTATTCGTGGTGGTTTACGAGTCACTAATCCTGTCACTTTTAAACATAGCAGTACATTTTAGCTAGCACTTTGTAGTATCTAATGAGAAAGCTTTGCAGGTCAGTGTTCACGTAAATATTGCTTTCACTTGCCAGAATTCGGTGACCAAAAAGGGATAGGCTTTATCGAGTTTCAGAAAATCTAATTAGAAATGGTATACTTTGTGAAATTAGACTGCCCACCTGCAAACTGCCGCAAACACATATGGCTTCACATGTCCCCTTTTTACCCACTTAGAGCATCATTACGATGGCGGGCGGACAAAGTCCGCCCGCCACCGCAGCGGAATGCGGGACCGTCCGCAAGGGGTGCGGCGGTCCCGCCATGGGTATTTGGATGCCACCGCCACGGTGGCAGTGGCATCCCGTATTGGTCGCATTGCGGCAGGCGGTGCTGTCACCAGCACCCGCCGCAATGCGAAAAACGCATGTTGTGCATTCGAATGCACAACATGACAGGCACTGCGCGGTGCCTGCCACCTTGTGCACTCAAATGTAGGGGGGTACCATAGGTACCCCCAATGTGCACCCCCCACCCCCTCCCCAAATCCAGGGGGCCCGCAACGGGCCCCCAGAAGCAAAGACCACATGCCTTTCCATGGCGGCAACACCGCCATGGAAAGGCTACTTTCCGCCAGCATCCTAATATGGATGGCGGTGTCTTGCAGACACCGCCACCATGTTAGAGCCCATTTCCACCCGGTCGACGGGTCGACCGGCGGAAAAGCGGCGGACGGTCTTTCCGTCCGCCTGGGTCCCCACTGCCATCGTAATATGGCGGGGGGAAATGTTGTGCGGGCGGACGGGAATTGCAGGCGGATCGCCACTGCCATACGGGCGGCGGCGATCCGCCAGACATCATAATGACCCTCTTAGCCTTTTTTTAATGGAAGCATCAGGAAAGTCACTCTCTATACCTAAGTAACTTCTGGCTGGCTCAGCTCAGCCAGAGTAAGAGATCTTGTAGGATATCTGATGCATAAGCCCCCATGGGAGAATTCATGTCCTCACGTCACAAGCACGAGAGGGCACAGTTTGAAGACCTAGGCCATATTGGCTCCTGCCCTGCCCTCATGATTTCTGATTGGCTGGAAGGTCTCTCAGTGATTCAGTCTGAGGCAGCTTTATGCAGACTGTGCTGGGGCTTGTCACGTCCTCCCGGGTCTATAAATTGTGTTAGGTAAGAGGGTTAAGTCTGAGGGATTGGAATGCCACAAAAGCAGTAGTCTATTGCTTAATTCAGTAGGGATGGCAAGTATGCAGTCTAGGGGAGGGACCACTTCAGTTGTCGCCAGGTAAGGGGATTGATGTTGGAGGGTTAGTCACATATTAGTAGAAATGTAGGTGATGGAAAAAAGAGTTGCAAGTGATTTGAGTCTGGGTAGGGTTTGAGATAAAACGTCTGCTTGGCATTCTTTTCAACTATCGTCAGTCAGGCATGTAGCTCAGCAGCTAGCCAATGTGGATTGGGAGCAGCTAAGAGTAGCATGACTACCCCTTGAATGTGATAGGGACTTTGGATATGAAAAGAAACAAGTGAAATGAGTAACAGGCTTCTACTGCGTTTCTGATTGGTAGTTAATGCAAGGCCTTGAAGTGGGGCTGGAGTACTAACTGCTATGCAACAGTTGTGGCATCACAAATTGCTATAAACACACTTGGGATCAAAGGGGGATCTGTGAAAGCCAGAGGGTACTGATCCATCGAAAGAATTCCTACACACACAAAAGTCTGTCTGGCTGCGCGTCAACAAGAAGAAGAGAAAGAAAAATAGGGTCTATGTAGCGTGGAGGGAGAAGGAGGGAGAAATTCCCTTCAGGACAAGAACCCTCACTCACCGTTAGGTGACATGCTTCATCATATGGGTTCCCTCCTCACACCGTGGTGTGGGCTACGACTCCCCGAGGCAAGGAGCTGAGGTGCTTTCTGAGAAGATGAGCGTACGAGAATACAGATGAATGAGGGGCAGAGTGCAGAGAAAGTGAATAAGTGATTTAAAAATGTCTCTCTGGATCCACTGAATTTTTATTAGGTGGTCACAAGGACATGATTAAAAAGCAAGAGGGCTAGGGATTCAGCAGATATACCCTAGTTTATAAGGTCAACATGTTTCTGCCATTAGTTGGTCCCCCAAAGGGATCCGAAGGCATTCGTCAGGACCTAAACTGAATAGTCACTCTGTATATGTGATAAAAAATAAGGAAAAATGTACTGGCCACCACTGGAACTAGGCGGTCAGTTGTTCAACGACCCTCTTCCCTTCAGAGGGATTTGTTAACTGTGAAAAAACAATCATGTTAATGTGGTGCAACCATATTCTATTGTTATGAAACATTTATACATTGTGTACTCTATTTGACTATGTTTTAATCATGTTTACCTATGGTGCGAAATTTCAAGTTCACTCTCGGTGCTCTTGTACCATCTCGTGGTGCCCATCTATTACCCAAACTGCTAACTAGAATCCGCATGGAGTCAAAAGTAAATGCTCACACAGTAATCACAAAATGATAATTTAAATGTCCCAACCTGTCTTGCAGTACTAAGCATCCCACACTCTACAGCCATTTACATAAACTGCATTCCCAAACAACAGCGGCCAGCTTACACAGAAAACGTATTAACCTCACACATGCATTATCAAGAAGATGTATATAGCACATGTCAATAAATACCAACCAAACTGTTCCCAACGTAATGGACCTCAAAGTTAGTGAGAAACAAAGCATATTTTTTAACAGAAGCACGTAGGATAATACAGACTTTATGGATGTCAAATAGGCCCAGTGATTAATTAATTGAATGACATATGTTTACATTGCAGTTAGACAGTTGCCAAGCAAGCGATGTTTTGACTTCCTATAACTTCAGGATACAGTATAACCTCGAACAACGCAGTCTCATTCCTATTTCTTATGTCCTGATTGATAGTCCTGCTTCTCTTTCTAACTTATCCAGGAGGCCTTGGAGAGTCTTCATCATCTCCAGACCCGTCTCAATCAAACATCAGCTTATTACCCTCCTTCATTATGTCAAAGTCCCCTCCCCACCCCCCCCATTGGTCACTCCGCTCTGGTCATAATAAAATATGCAGAATGCACACAGGACCCTGCAAAGGTATGGAGTAGCCTGTGACACAGTCAACTTAATCGAGAAATCATAATGTACATTCAGCAATGCTCCTCCTTATGTCATTTTTTAATATATTTCTGGTTGAAGTTCCATGGGTCATTTCAGAGAGATCACTGACAGAATATCGAGGAGAAGAATATCGACCTGCCACAATATCGAGGTAAAATTATCGAGTGACAGAATATCGACTTCCTATCTACAAACAGGTAAGTACAAAAATATCGAATCCTAAATATCGTTGTTAATAATATAGGGGCCTATTAGGATGGTGGGAGGATCGCCCCCGCCGGGCCGGCGGTAGCCACCGCCGGCCCGACGGGGGCGATCTGCCCGCCATCCACGCCTGAATGACCCCCCGCCACATTAGGATGGCTGGGGGTCCGCGGCAGACGGGAAGACCGTCCGCCGCTTTTCCGCCCGTCGACGAGTCGACCGGGCGGAAAAGGGGCTTAATATAGTGGCGGTGTCTGCAAGACACCCCCATCCATATTAACATGCAGGCGGAGATCAGCCTTTCCATGGCGGCAACGGCATGCGGTTTTCGCTGTTGGGGGCCCGTTGCGGCCCCCAGGATGTTGGGGGGCTTGGGGGGTGCACATGGGGGTACCTATGGTACCCCCCTGCATTTCACAAGGTGTCAGGCACCGCGCGGTGCCTGTCAGTTGTGCATGCAAATGCACAACACGCATTTTTTACATTGCGGCGGGTGCTGCTTACAGCACCGCCCGCCGCAATGTAAACAATGCGGGATGCGCCCGCCAGTGTGGCGGGAGCATCCTAATTTGAATGGCGGGACCGCCGCACCTAATAGACCCCTTAGTTTGCTAAAATATCAACTTTTTTAAATGTCTTAAAAGTAATGTAAAATTAATGAAATAATAAATATAATTAAGTAAAACATACTTAAAAATGATTAAAAAAGGTTAAAATAATAAATGTAATGTAAAAAAAAACATGCATTTTTTTTTTATATATAACTTAATAATATTAAAAAATAATTAATATTTTTAATTATAAAATGTTAAAAACATAATTTAAAATATAATTACATATATATATATAAATAAACCTATAATATAAATATATATAAAAGTTATATATAATAAGTTAAAACATTAAAATAAATATTTTAAAAAATAATAATATTTGACACTACATAAAATATAACAATACTGAAAACGTTGCATAGCGTAGGGGATAAAATTACTATTCCCACTCCAGCGAGTGGTACTGTAGGGAAAGTGTTGGATAGCGGGTGGATAAAAATTACTATTCCCACTCCAGCGAGTGGAATAGTAGGGAAAATGTTGGATAGCGGGTGGGTAAAAATTACTATTCCCACTCCAGTGAGTGCAACAGTAGGGAAAGTGTTGGATAGCGGGTAAGTAAAAATTACTATTCACACTCCAGTGAGTGCAACAGTAGGGAAAGTGTTGGATAGCGGGAGGGTAAAAATTACTATTCCCACTCCAGTGAGTGCAACAGTAGGGAAAGTGTTGGATAGCGGGTGGGTAAAAATTACTATTCCCACTCCACCAAGTGTAACAGTAGAGAAAGTGTTGGCTAGCGGGAGGGTAAAAATTACTATTCACACTCCAGCAAGTGGAACAGTAGGGAAAGTTTTGGATAGCGGGAGGGTAAAAATTACTATTCCCACTCCAGTGAGTGCAACAGTAGGGAAGGTGTTGGATAGCGGGAGGGTAAAAATTACTATTCCCACTCCAGTGAGTGCAACAGTAGGGAAAGTGTTGGATAGCGGGTGGGAAAAAATTAATATTCCCACTCCAGTGAGTGCAACAGTAGGGAAAGTGTTGGATAGCGGGTGGGAATAATATGCTATTCCCACTCCACCAAGTGTAACAGTAGAGAAAGTGTTGGATAGCGGGAGGGTAAAAATTACTATTCCCACTCCAGCGAGTGGAACAGTAGGGAAAGTTTTGGATAGCGGGAGGGTAATAATTACTATTCCCACTCCAAAGAGTGCAACAGTAGGGAAAGTGTTGGACAGCGTAGGAGTAAAAATTACTATTCCAACTCCAGAGAGTGCAACAGTAGGGAAAGTGTTGGATAGCGTTGGGGTAAAAATTACTATTCCCACTCCAAAGAATGCAACAGTAGGGAAAGCGTTGGATAGCGTAGGGGTTAAAAATAACATACTTATAAATTAAAAAAATAATTGTAATTGAATAATGAATTATTAATAAATTAACAATAAATTAATTGAAAATACCAATACATAAAAATTAATAATTACTTTAATAACATTAAATTACTTCCCACCCTATTCCCCAATAAACACACAACCCACTCCACATAAAATTTCTCATAATTAATATAATTATCAATTAATCAATTAATATAAATTAATTACCAATGAATAATTAATTAGCAATAAAGTAATTATCAATACCAATAAATAATAATTAATATAAAAAAATTACCAGATAATAATTAATTAACAATAAATTAATTATCAATACCCCAAAATAAAAATTAATAATTACTTCATTACAATTAAATTACTTCCCACCCTATTCTCCTATAAACCCACAACGCGCTCCAATAATAATTAATACAATTAATATAATTATCAATTAATCAATTAATAAAAATTATTTACTAATTAATAATTAATTAACAATAAATTAATTATCAATACCAATAAATAAAAACGAATAATTACTTCATTACAATTAAATTACTTCCCACCCTATTCCCCTATAAACCCACAACGCACTCCAATAATAATTAATGCAATTAATATAATTATCAATTAATCAATTAATAAAAATTTATTACCAATTAATAATTAACATGAAATTAATTATCAATACCAATAAATACAATTTAATAATTACTTAATTACAATTACATTATTTCCCACCCTATTCCCCTATAAACCCACAACCCACTCCTAAAAAAATACACAATTAAGATTTTAACAAATTAATTATGAATAATTAATATCAAATTAATGACTAACTAATAAAAAAATTACACATTAAACATAATTACCAATAATTTATTAATTATTATTAATCAATTTATAATTAATTAATAATTAATTAACTAACACAATTAACAATATAAATTATTAAATACACAATTATTAATTAATTAATTAATTAATTTAAATTAAATTACTTCCCACCCTATTCCCCTATAAACCCACAACCCGCTACGGAATAAAATTACACAAAAATTAATTAACATATAAGTAATTAATTCCCAAAAACTCTTAATTAATATATTATAATTAAATTACTTCCCACCCTATTCCCCTATAAACCCACAACCCGCTACAGAACTAAAATACGCAAAAATAATTTAACATAAAAATCATTACTTTAAAAAATTCCAACATACATTACAAACATAATATATACTTTTAACACATATACTAACACTTAAAACACTAAAAAAAAAATCGATATTTTTTACAACTATATTATGACTGTCGATATTACTAACTTCGATATTATAAAAAACGATATTTCTTACCTGCATTTCGATATTCTGCACCACTATATTTTTGTAAGTCGATATTTTGGCAACTCGATATTTAAAATTTGATATTTTGGGAACTCGATATTTAAAATTCGATATTTAGACTGTTTACCATTTCAGAGATATGCTTATTGTAAAGGAGATTTCTTTCCACTTCCCATTGTCTCCATGGAATTGTTTCCACATTGCTGTCCTTACAACACTGTCTCTGTATTATTGTCCTTAAACTGAAGGCCATACACCAGTACTACCTCAGTTTATGAAACCCTCAGCTGGCCCCTTGTCCTTGCCAGACCTTGTCCATCCTCCTCACTGGGGTCCTCCTGGCCAGCAGTCTGAGCTCACATGACTTGCCGGTGGATTTGAGGTTGGGCAGCCCCAAACTAGTTCTCCATATTTACAGGGCCATCTTCTTCTCACAACAGATTCCCTCACCACCAGAAATGGCTCTCAATTTCCACCAGAGCAATTTACACAAGCCCATAACAACTCATAACCAAAATGTTGAAGTTAGAAGGCAGGGTCCTCATACAACGGTCTAGAGCCACTCAGGTAGGAGGTAGATTTTATTTCATGTTAGTCCCTTAGGTTGAAACAACAACAGGTAGGTAATGCCAGGGCTCCATCCTCCCTCTAACTGTCCCTATATCCTAGCTCCTACTCCACACCACACACCAACATTCTATTACATAATTCAATCATAGCATTTCAGACACACATGGAATAGACACACAGGATACTACACCTGAATTCTAGTTTTGCATTATTATAACATGTTGCAGAGAGCTAACTATACAGGTCATTAAAAACCCACTGACTGACTTGTGGCCAATAACATTGACATTCAGTACTTCTAATGCAAGGGAAAAATGTGCAGACGCGATTGGGCCTTGTTTTCAACTTATTATTGTATCTTCGATTTAGATCTAGTTGTACAAGCCTTTAAACTTAATGATTTAAAATTACCAGTAGATGGTAGTAAAGAACTACCAATGAAGTGAGTTGCACCTTAACGTTTTGTATCATATACATACAGGTGGACAAAATAAAAGCTTCTAGTCTCCGGTTTTTTATTTTTAATGAATGCAGTTAATTCATTATCTTTACATCTATGCAAGATAATGGCAGTGGGAGATAGTGGATGTGAATAGACTTCAAGGCCGGCATTAGCACTGATGGCTCCACGTGCAACAATCTTTTTAGGCGCCCCCATTACATCCGTCTCCACAAATTCCCCACTATCACCGTCCAGCAGTGTCCTCGTCTCTCTATAGCTCCACTCTCACATGCATTTCATTTGTTTTACAGTGCTACTAATTGGGTGTGAGAGCACTTTACATCACACACATTCAGAGACAATGAATCATGCATGTGTACATCAGTCTATAAGGAAATGTTACATAAGACAATGAGGATTACAAGGTGTAGGACTCACATATCATCCATACTAGTAGGTAATATATTTTAAAAGTGTTTGGTCTAGACAAGCGCAAACTCAAGATTTAAAACGTACCACAGTGGTTGGGGTTGCTTTACTAATAAGAATGTATTTCTACCCAAACAAACCCTTTTTAGTAACAGTAGAATAATGAAAGACTGGAAAAAACATAACGTTCTAACTAATACCATGCAGTTTGCATGCAGCTCTTTGATGGCAGTTCATAGGTCACTGTGCTACATTAGGATTGTATTTTATGAACTGCAAGCAACAAAAGGATGTCTGTGACAAAAGAAGTGACCCACCGAGCTATCCACATAAAATATAGTTCTTTGATCTGCATGGTACATGTTCTGTGCAGCAGGCATATTAACCCTCCTCTCTACTTTATGGTGAGTCAAAACAGCCACTAGACAAAACTCCGATCTCTCTCTGTAGCAGGAATATTCATCACCAGATTTATCTTGACATTTCTTATTGTTGCCTGAAAACTGCTGAACTCACAAGGAACTCTGCATCAAGTGCTTTTAAACACATAGGTTATTTCTAAACACACCCCACCCTACCCGAACTCAGTGCCAGGTGTGGCTGCACTAGTAGCTCCGCCCTAAAGCCGGCCCGATGGACATTGTACCTGACTCTGCCATTTTAAGGTGCAAATGAAGGGCTATGATACCATTTGATTCAGTATGGGCAAAAAAACCCTGTTCATGCATATTTTTTTATCAAATGGCTTAAGGTGATATTTTTAATTTAAATAGTTGTGCCCAGTTTTCCACACTTTCATGTTTCTCATTTAACATCAGAAAAGGCTGTGGTTAATTTGAAGGATATGGAGATTCCTATTTAGGTCTCGCCTACGCAGCGCGCATGCGCTGCATAGGAGGAGACCTTTAGAAATCGATTTGCCTTTTCAGCCAAAAACGTGCACGCTTTGCATTGCTTTGAATGGCAATGCGTGCACGTTTGGCGATTCCCTTGCGGGAGCGAGCTTTGAAAACATCTGTTTGTAGTTAACAGATGGTGTCAAAGCTCGCTCCCGCAAGGGAAACAGGCGCAGGCCCCCTCCTCTCTCCCCTCCCCCTGCTGCCTCCTTTCAGCGTGAGGCACGCGCGCTTGTTTCTCTTTCTTGCGATACCTCCATTCCCATCAATAAGTTTTTCCGTTTCTGGTGCTAGTTCGTTTGGTCTTTTTCTTGCACGGGTATATAGTGTCTAACTTTGATGGCAACCTGAAATCAGGAATACTGAATTTCCAAGTGCCCTGCTGGTGCCACCGGAAAAAAAGGTGTTACAACTGGCACGACGTGCCCGGCGGTGATGTGCTTGGCACTGTTCTGCCGAATAAAGTAAAGCCGCGTGCTTTACTGTATTCGGGAGAAATATAAAGTTATTTAATTTAATAAAGCGTTTTAAAGCAAGCCTAGGTTATGATGCACATACATGCCCTTACGTCCTCCTGGTGCCAGCTAGGTGAAAGTGGCACTGCCAACAGCCACCAGTTTGCCCTAGGCATGCTGTATGTGGGCACTGGAGTGTGGTAGACTGAGGAAGAATAAAATGCACTCCAAGGTTATTTACACAATTAGCAGCAAATTCTGGATTAACGAACGTCAGCACTTCCTGTGCTAGGCGGGTGCAGTGAAGATGACGGGATTGCGGGACTTCTTGGATCATGAGTTTTCAACATCAAAGCTGGTGAACAACCCCGGAAAGAGCTATGAAAGTGTCGAGAAGGAAAGATAAAAGGAATCTGTGAGACACTGACTTACCTTCTATGTGTTAATGTCCCCGTTTCTTTTACAACGTTGGGGTTATCATGAGAATGTGAACATGCGTATATAATACTAATGGTCAGGGCTTTAAGTGGGATGACAAAACTGGAGGGGTCTCTCAAAGGGGCGTGGCCAGGGCACAAAACAGAGCCCGATAGAGGCCCGTTTCGAGGCCCCCTTTAAAAAACTGCCAGTGCTCAGCACCGGTGAGACCCGGCCCACTTAAAGCCCTGATAGTGGTGACAGTATACTTTTTTCATCGCTATGTATCCGCATACAAACCCCTCCACCAAATTTCACTCAATTATTCTAGCAATAGCATATTATTGCAATGTTAGTTTACTGAAGACTGGTATATTTTTATTTTGCCAGAGCAACTCCGAAAAGCTTGACTGAAGACATCCATGTCCCTTTTATTTGTGAAATGCGGATCTCTTTATTTATTTGCGCGATATTTTTTAATTTAACGCGGCAACCTGGAGAGAGAGCGAGATTGATTATCTTTGTATGTATATTGGCATATTAATATAGCATATTTCTGAAACTTATATGGCCTCGTAGTGCCGTCTAAGTGCGGGCGTCCTTTCCGTACTATTCTGTAGTGCTCACCTATCGGAGCCCAAGTGGTCCATGACACGCTGTGGCTATGGATAGTGAAGAAAGATCTTGTTAATTGGGGTTTCTATGATGTTGAACCGTGTTTGGAAAGCACGTCTGACATTTGTGTCCTCTTGGCTCTAGTTTGGTGGTGTGGGTGTCCTGTGATGCACATTTATCATGAATCCAGTAATACACCATATTCATACATTTGTCGGAGATCTCTTTAATTTGCAAGGATTCCTGATGGGACAGGGCTGATCTAGGCTTTCATCCTTCCCTGTTAAAATCTTTAGTTTTTATTCACGGTATCAAGCAGTTAGAATGCATAATTATAAAGACATGATTAACTGCATGTAATTGAAGACTAGTCTAGGGTGTTTTTACCTCTGTGGTATATGGAGTCACACCACTCTGGTCCACCCACCTGTCGCTGGTACCCACTCCAGCATATTTTCTTGCATGACCAATGCTTGTTTTTTTGTAAACTGTTTTTCCCCCCCAGAACGCATGGCTCACAGCCCCTCCCCTCGGGCGCCCGCTTTTACTTTTTTACACGGCGCACACATTTATACACTATATGAAGTAAAGCGGATACAACTGGATTTTTAACATCTTCTGGCGGGAGCTAAGTCCCATGACTGGGAACCTCCTGCCTGAATCAGGGAGGGTTGACATATCGCCTAGTGCTGGCTTACACTCGGCATTTTAAATAATGTTTTCTACATACACGGTGTGAGCACTTCATAAAAATTCTGTTAACTCTAAAGGGTAGAAATTTTGAGGTCGCGGTTTGCTGTGGAAGTAGAGATATTAAAAATAGCGTATTTAAAATTAAAAAAAAAATTCTTTTTTTTGACCAAGCATTGTTACTCCTGTCTTAAATTGCTGCGTATCCTATGTGTCTCGGGCAAACTCATTTCTGGCGATCATGCACCCACAGCGAGCTCTTAAACTGGAGTTTATACAGTTTTCTCACCCCCACAAGTTTTAACAAGCATTGGCATAGCCAATGGGTCTCGCCTTTGGGACCTTATAAGTGTTTAGCCATGCAACAGTTGATGTTGTTGCACCAAGGATATTGTGCTGGATAACTAAACACTTATAAGGTCCCAAAGGCGAGACCTATTGGTTATGCCAATGCTTGTTGTCTTTGCTAGGATCCCTCTGTCTACTTTTAGGTCTAGCTTGCTTGAACAACTGTCTGTCAGGGCTTTTGTTACCACTATTAAAAAAAAAAAACATTTATATGCAGTGGACTTTAGAGGCTTATCTTTCTCTCACCTCTTCTTATTTGGTGTTTCGTGTATCATTCTACCTTATAGGGATTGTTTCAATTTCAACGCATAAGGGACTATTTTACAGCCTAAAAGTACAAACAATGTTCATACATTGGTCAATGCAATGCTTTATCTCGTTCTTTATGCTTTGTATGCAGAAAGCAATAATTATTTGCTATTTTTTCACTTTAAATATCTTTGTCAGGTCTCGCCTGAGTGTGACACTGACCTTAACATGGCTGCCCTGTTGGGCTGTCCTTTTGCAAACTCTGCGAGATTATTAACAAAAGCAACAATCTTACAAGAATTTGGGCAGACATTTTGCGGTCAGGCCATGCCAATATTCAAAAGGAAAAGCCACCCCCAGACTTATGCTTTGCCATTTGAATGCCTACTGAATCTCCTGCTGCTTCTGCTACCATCACCTGTTCTCCCTGTGCTATCGGGTCACTCACTCTGGACCTCATTTATGAGGTTTTGATGTAGGGCAGCGCCGCTAGGAATCTTGCTGCGCTGCCCTCAAAACAAAAGGGCAGGAATGTGCCGTATCTATGTGATACTGCGCATTTCTGTCCTTTTCCCCAGCGCCACCGCCCAATGGGCTGCTGTGCGCCAAAACAGGCAACATTGCAACATGGTGCAAGGGTGCCTGCATTGCGGGGCAGATTGATTTTGTGCTGGAAGGGACACCTTCCTGCATAAAATCAATTAATTCAGGCGATTTCCTTTTTCTATGTGTGCAGCCCCTGGGCTGGCATTAGGTTCTGATGCATTCCCAGGTTTACGATTTCTCGTAAATCTGAATTGTGTCAGGTTCCATGGGTGTTGCGTGGGAACACCCACAGCAACACACATGGAATGCCCCTTTCAAGCAGTTGTCTGCGTGAAAGGGGCACATATTTATAAGCCATGAAAAGCCACGTAAAGTGGCTTTACGTGGCCTTATAAATATGCTGTGGCACATTGCGCCACCGGAACGTAAAAAAACTGACGTTCCGGCGGCGCAAAAGTGCCGGTAGGGCTGAATATTTTGAGCAGATCCTCTGCCATGATGCTGAATGTTCTTTCACCATTGCAATGGTGATTTCATACACTCAAATGGAACCCCCAAAGTTGTTTTAACTACCTTGGTAAGCATTTCCTAATCTACCTAAATTCAAAATTTCTATTTAGTATTAAGTGTAAAAACATTATGCTTACAAATTAACAAAGCAAATAAAAGAGTACAAAAGGAAAGAAAGTGGACTTAGGATACAAAAACTAAAAATCTTTTTTAGTCACCGCACTTTGCAGTCCATAAACTTTGTTATTGTGAAACAAATTTCATTTTACTCATCAAGAAATCAAAAGCATAATGCCACCATGGTGGTACTGATGTTCTTCATATAAAAAATATTTTTAGACAAAAGCTTTTGTGACCATACATGATTAAAACATACAAACATAACGACTGAACGTTTCATGCTGCAATGTCAACATAGCTAGGGGTCAGACCATTTGTTACAGTCATAAACACTACAATTCAGAGTTTGTGATGGCAAAAATGTTTTTTTGCAATATAAAAATTCCATTTTAGGAGTCAGTAAGGTTTTACAGACTCCTCAAATGAGATTGCAACCCAGTAGCGAATTGTTAATTGGAAAGAGCGTGTCAAAGATCTCCCTTCCAAATATCAAAGTGGTATGTGATGTATCAATGCTTTGGGACTGAAATCTGGTTGCAATACATTTAGAAATTTCTGACTCCCGAGTTGGGGTGCAAAAGAAAAGGGGTCCCATTGTAATTCCTTCTCCTTTGTGAATTAAAAAAAAATGATTGATAGAGAGTAGGCAGCAGTCCAAGAGACCATTGCCAAAAATTAAACTTAAAAAAAGAATGTGCTCATTTTAACACAGCCCTGTTCCCTTTAAGGAAAATGAGCTACATTTTAAAAAGCTTACTTTATTTAAAGGCGATCACAGACATGGTAGTGAGTAAGTGACAATTTGTGACCTTCCTTATTAATTGCCTTTAGGTTGGTCGAATTACGACCTACTATTAATCGGAGTTTTACAAATTGACCTATTAGTACATAGATCAGTTCATACAATTCTTTACTGGTCACCAAAGTACTGGTTGCAAATTAAGACGACTTTTTTAGCAAGCAGTGTTTCGTACATCCAGCCCTTAGTTTTGTATAGTCACACTCGTAGCCAGACTTCACATACTCCGACAATGAAGCATAATTAATTCCAAGCTTTAAAAATGTATTCACTACATGGGGTGTTAAGACACTTGAAAGCTATGGCTGCTGGTGAGCATTAATATCAATGAAAAACAATTTCTGTACGAGCCAGCTTAATTTAGCTTTGCTGAGATTGACAAAACAATTAGTCATCTGTACTCTTACTAACTAAACTGTTAAAATTCGTCTTCTTCAAATCAGATGATAAAATATACCGACTAATTAGATCTTTAATGCAGATACTGAAAGAATTCAAGGTATGAGTTTAAATTTCGTCTTACATCAGTGCCTTAACTGGTATTTCTCCTTCGAAATTGCACATCTCAGAGAAAAAACTAAGGGGCCGATTACGATGGCGGGCAGATCGCCGGCCTGGCGGGTGCTGTTTTTCCTACCACGGTCGCGATTCCCCGACCGCCATATTACGATGGGCAGACATAGCCCAAATCCCTACCGCCCGGTGTTTTTAGTTCCGCCAGTAGTTTGGTTCCGCGACGAGGGCGGACGTAGCCAATAGCGGGAGACCGCCAATAGCGGGAATGACGTGTAGACCACCGTCCGAATCACAATGCCTCAAATAGGCAATCGGACCGCAATGGAGAAACCACCCATTGAAACACGGCGGAAGCAATACTGCGGAGGAAAACGGGAATCACAGACAACGCCACGCGTTCTCTACCGCTATGGATCCTGCTCTACAAGCCCTACCGCTGCTGTTCCTGATCCGCGATCAACAAAGACGACGCCGCCGTCGACAACACCGCAGGTACGTCAATGACACACATCCGCATACAACACCAACACACAACACCTGACCTGTAAATGGCCTCCTGTCCAAAATAGACATTCTGTTGGTCACAGGACCATATCCACCAGTGTCTTCATAAGGTGCTGCAAATCGTGAAACCACACCTCCGCATTGGGGTCATCCATCAACAACGTCATCACCGCATTATCCCGGTCACGTCACCGCAGCGGTGAAGACGCGGGAAAAGTTCCGCACAATCCAGTAGGCAGGTCCAGCGGCACACATGGGCAGTCTCAGGGACGTGTAAGGATTGTGTTGGCCCTGGGCCAAATGTATATTGTGTGCCTCTGTTGGTAGCAGCTGTCATTACCTGATACCATCACAGCTCCTACCATCCCACCCTGTTCAACATCAAAATGTGTGCCCATCTGATATTCAGGGATAGTGATGTATGTGAACAAGTTCATGGGTGTATTGTGGCAAAACAACACCTGCATAGTAATGCCAAATAGTTGCTTGTGGTGTTAAACCCCCTTCCTGCTAGTGCCAAGATGAGTATTAGGGGGCAAAACAACACCTGCATAGTAATGCCAAATAGGTGCTTGTGGTGTTAAACCCCCTTCCTGCCACTGCCAAGATGAGTATTAGGGGGCAAACCCCACCTGCATAGTAATGCCAAAAAGGTGCTTGTGGTGTTAAACCCCCTTCCTGCCACTGCCAAGATGAGTATTAGGGGCAAACCCCACCTGCATAGTAATGCCAAAAGGTGCTTGTGGTGTTAAACCCCTTCATGCTAGTGCCAAGATGAGTATTAGAGGGCAAACCCCACCTGGAACATACACGTGTGTAGTTGGCATGTTCAGGGCCACATACACCTCAACACCACTGACAAGAACAGGCCAAGCACACTGTGTGACCACTCAACTGCACACATCCAAATATACCCATGTGAGTATGAAGACAGGCCTACACAAGATTACCACACACACACTGCTGTTCACACATCCAAACACATCACACAGACATCACCAACCTTGGACACCCCGCAAGTTAGACTGTGTGTAGAATTCACCTCTGTTGTGGTATTGCCCCCTAACATGACGTGTACAATTATACTAAAATCAACAGCGAATGATGATTGCAAGAGTACATCAACACCAACAAACATCATTGCACCCCCAAACCTCAGAGTCAAGCAGACCAAAAGTGTGTGTTACGTTTGCCAAACAATGACAAAGTGAATGAAGTAAATGGCAATGTGGAAGTGCCATGCAGAGCATGTGGCACATTTATCCATACCCACATATTAAAATGTTTAATTAAGCAAGGGCAGTAACAAACTATACGACAGGAGTAACAGTGTTTATTGCAAAATATCCTGAGAGGCACAAAAATTCAAACAAATAAAAGGCCATTGGCCAGTTTACAGTTCAAACAATGCACATGTGTGCATGAAAATGTTTACAGTGAATGTGTAACACCGTTCACTGCCATGTGAATGACCAAAGCACCGGGGATATCAAAGCTCAGTCCAGGCACCGCTGTGGAAGAGATGGGTATGGGAGGGGGTCTTTGCCTCAGACTTGCCTGTCAGTTGGACTGGGAGGTGGCTGATTGTCGTGTCCAGTGGCGGAACTGGACCTGGGAGAGAGAGGATCATCAGAGTCAGAGGCAGTAGTGGCTGTGGCAGGCGTAGGGCTGCTTGGACCGGGTGGCATGGTGGCACGTGGAGGCGGAGAGATGCTGCCGTGAGACACAGAGGCAGTAGTGGCTGTGGCAGGTGTAGGGCTGCTCAGACCGGGTGGCATGGTGGCACGTGGAGGCGGAGAGATGCTGCCGTGAGACACAGTGGGTGAGGGTGAATGTTGAGGGCTGCCTCTACACTTCTTGGGTATCCGATATTGCAGAACTGTCTTGGGAGTAGTGGGAAGTGTGGCCGGCACAACAGAGTCCCTCTCCACCAAAGGTGTAACAGGTGCAGGTGGCCCTCCTTGTGGGGATTTGCTGGATATGGACTTAGCCTTGGTTTTTGCTTGCCTTTTGCCCTCCATCCCCTGTAGTCCTGGTGAACCCCTCACATTGCTCTCCTGACCACGCTTCACAGGGGTGTGGGTGGGAGTAGAGGTCCTGGGTGAAGCAGTCTTAGGGAGCTTTTTGGGCTTTTCCTTTAGAGGCACCAGCACCACAGCAGGCATGCCAACTGTTTGTCTGTCAGTTGGAGAAGTTGTGTGGATGGGAGGCTCTTGTGATGGGTGTAATCTTGTGGACCGTGAGCTAGAGGCCTGCTTCTTTGCCTGATGCCCCTGAGTGTCATGTGAAGGGCTTTTTTCTTTGCGTCCCTGTGTGCCTGTGTTTATTTTTGGGGATGGTGTCTGTGGTCTGGCATGCTTGGAGCGCTGCTGTCGTGTGCTGCGTGTCGACGACTTGGGGCCTGAGGGCTCAGTTGTGTGGTCACTCTCCTCAGGGGTTGCCACTGTGATAGCTGAATGGCTGCCGTCATGGTGGAGGACAAACCCTGGACAGTCATGTGTAGCCCACCCACGTCCGAATGAATGCCCTCCATAAA
The DNA here is from genome assembly GCA_963921515.1 of Calotriton arnoldi. Taxonomy (NCBI): domain Eukaryota; kingdom Metazoa; phylum Chordata; class Amphibia; order Caudata; family Salamandridae; genus Calotriton; species Calotriton arnoldi. The sequence goes on along the minus strand of CAWUFW010023099.1, from coordinate 8,423 downwards.
TGCCAGAACCTGTCCCAACTTCTTGTCCTGATCCTGGAAAGCATTTAGGAGAGCTGTCTGACCCACACACAGCTGGCGCAAGAGTTCTACCGCCTCAACACTGAGGGCAGCAGGGGAGTCAGGGGCAGGGGCAGCGGTGCCTGGGGTGAAAGCGACTCTACCCTTAACAGCCCTGCGGGCACGGACAGCACTAGTGGTAGTAGCCGGGATGGTGGGCACTGGCCGATGTGTGGTGGAGGAAGAGGCAGCATTGTCACTCCATGTGACCACCATTGTCGCTGACTCCCCACTGGAGTCAGATGATGTTGAGGTTGGGCTTTCTGCGCGCGAGTCCTCAAGGACACTCCTGTCCCTCTCCGAGGCGCTGGTCAGCTCAGTGTCAGTGATCTCATGGCTATCATGCGTGCCACATGCTTCAGCGCTGGTGTCCGTCTCATGGCCTTCCGTGCACTCAGTAGATGCTGCAATGGACAGAGACATAGGTTCAGTACAGTGCCATACACACAAACATCAAATGCAAGCACAGCACTAAACTAGATAATGACAACCCCAAGTTGCACAACACCCTGTGCAGTCTGCATGTGCAACAATCATGCTAAACACAGAAGATGCATGGAAATATGCATTGCTTACATCAATGAGCCATGTGAGGTTCACACAGGCAAATAGCAGGTCCCTGCATCCTTGTAATCCAACATAAACATCTCTGCAAGCATACCCACGTGCCTGTATGTGAGAGAGGCATACATCTCAGCATGTTGCCTCTGTCACATATGGAGTTACTGTAAGGGGACAACACAGATACAGATTCAAATTTGTACTTTAGAATGTCCATGAGCTACTGATGTCTAACAAGTTGAGCAATTCATCACGCAGACTGTTGCACGTTGGTGTCAGATGTGTAGTTCACACCATTTACAAGTCCTGCAGTGCACACATCGTTAAATGCACACTGACATGATGCACACTGCTGTACACTGCCTGGTGATGTCCATGACACCCAGAATGCAGAAGATGTCATAAGGCCACATCTCATCATGCAATGTCAAGGGCCATTGTATGAAACACATGATAAAGTCCATCTAGGGAAAATACATGACACCTGAACTCAACACATAGGCCACTGAGAAGTATTTAATCAAAATTGACACATCAGCAAGACCACAATGGCTCCCGGTCGCCATTCATGCAGTCACTCACACCCAAAGTCAGCCTACGCAGAATACTCCCCACTAACTCCCTGCTGATGGTCCCTCAAACATTCATACAGCTCTGGCTGTGTCACAGACAAGATGCAGGACATTAGTGGAGTCATGGTTCGGCGCGCCAACCTGCCACTTCGAGGGAGCAGCCCCACCGTCATCTCTGCCACGGTCTTGCTCAGACGGGAGATGTCGTCCCACCTCTTGTGGCAGTGTGTGTGCCGTCTGTTGGATACACCCAGAGCCCGCACTTTCCGTGCAATGTTCTTCCATTTTTTTTTAAAAACAGATTTTATTCAAGTATTAGCAATTGTAGACAAAACATTACATTAAGGCTTGAGTGAATATATCAGGGAGCAGTCCCTGAGTCCAGGTAATCGCAATCAAATACTGTCCAGTATCAGCTGTAAGTGATCAACAAATGTGGTCCATAAATCGGTTGATCCTAACATGCACTATACAGTGGAGTGGGTTCACAGAGGACATTCATCGCGTCCTGTCAGTAGGAGCACTCCTAACTTCACAGCTCAGCCCTGTGTCATTGCGCAACATCCCCATGAACCAATTAGAAATCAAGGAATAACCCTCGCCCCCCTCCCTCTCCAATAAAACTCCCCCCACCCCCACCCTCGCAGGCATGTCGCTCTCTCCTCCTCAGCTCAGCTGAAGTGTGACCAGACACTGAAGACATTAAAGACTATACAACTACAGAAGTGATCCAGTAAGGGGAAGCCACCACGCCCTAACCTCCTTCGAGCTCTCAGGTCCTGCGTCAATATGAGGCCACTTACCCATGCACCCCAACAACTGCACTCACTCAAGGGGGGGCGTAGCAACTTCCAGCGGGCGCTTAAGCAATTCTACGAGCGCCACCCATGCTCTCGCCGCCTCTAGCATTTTGTCATTGTCCCGTCTCTGGGCCATTTGTAACCTCAGGATCCCGTCATAATCTGCCCATTTGATGAACTCCCTCCGCCACCTTGAGGCACTAGGGGCACCCGTCCCCTTCCAATGGCTGGAAATTTCCCGCTTTGCCAACACCAGACCCAGGTCAAGGAATTTACTAGTGACTTTATTTCGGGCAGTATGGGGGAACCAATGCAACAGGCAATATCCCGGTGTCTGCATAACGTCCCTGTCCGTTATGTCCTTCAGGGCAGTCGTTACCTCCCGCCAGTACCCTCCCAGCAGCGGGCAGTCCCATAACATGTGTAAAAATTCGGCATTGTTGAGGTTACACCGCGGACATGCCGACCGAATTCCAAAATACTCGTTTATCTTGTGTGGTGTGAGGTATGCCCTATGGAGAACGAAAAAGTGGATGAGTTGGAAGCGCGCATTTCTGGAGCTTTTCCATGCCCTCTCCACTATTGCATCCCAAGGATTCTCCTCAAGAGGCACCCCAAGGTCTGTCTCCCACCTAAGCCGCAGGCTCTCCAAAGGTCGTCTCGTCTCCTGGGTAAGTCGTCTGTAGAGGCAGGTGACTGCCTTAAACGTCCCAGCCGCTGACACTACATACTAACAAGGTAAGGACACCGGCGGCTCCACCAATCCCACCCTCCAGTGCTTGCGGATTGCTGCCGTCAGGGCTGCATGCAAAAGAAAGTCCCGTCTAGGAAGGTCATAACGCTCTATCAAGTCATTAAAGGGTAGCAGGGTGTCAGCCTCGAACAGGCCCCCAATCGTGGTAATCCCCACCTCCTCCCAGGCCTTCAACCCCTGCCAGTCCCCCCATGAAGAAGAGCCTCACAAACCAGCAGAGGAATCTCAGATGCGTAAGGGGATCCCTGCTTGGTTCTCCTGTTAACCCGGTTCCAACACTGGCGCACCGCCCATAAGTCCCCCGGAGTTTCTCTTTCATTCATAGGAAGCCGCAGTAACACCCGAGAAAGCTGCTGCAGATCCGGATCCGTGCCTCCTCGGGCCTCCTCGGCTCGAAGCCTACCAGCCATCCACTTCGTGAACCACTGCAATTGCGCTGCATGGTAGTAGGCCTCAAAATCAGGCACCGCAAAGCCCCCTTCTCGTCTAGGTCGCATCATGATGGTAAGCGCCACTATGCGTCTCCCAGAACCCCATAGAAACCCCGTGATCATGGTATTGAGTTGCATGAAAAATTTCCCCGGAATCCAGAGCGGTAAGGAGCCGAAGTAATAAAGCAAGCACGGCAACGTGACCATCTTTAGTAGAGCCACCCGTCCGGCCACCGAGAGCGGCAGGGACCCCCAAAACTCGAAGTTGCTCTTGGTGGTTCGAATCGCCAGCGCAACATTGCCCTCCAACAGGTCGGCAGTCGCATGGTAGACGCGGACCCCCAAATAAGTCAGGCACCTACTCTCCCACGCAACCTCCCGGACATCCGGCGGGCGGTCTCTACCACTCAAGACAGGAAACAGGCATGTCTTGTTCCAGTTAACCCGTAGCCCCGCCTCCCGTTTCAGCCGGGAGAGCAGGTTCCTAGCGCCCCGCAAGTCAGCCTCCGCATCAGCAAGAAACATCAGGAGATCATCAGCATATAATGCTATAAATTGGGGTTGGCCCCCCGATCCAAGCCCCGATAATATCGCCCCGAGCGCGCATGCACAGCCAGTGGTTCCATCGCCAGCGCAAACAGGAGAGGAGACAGCAGGCATCCCTGCCTCGTTCCCCTAGCCACACTACAGGCCGCCGATATCACGCCCCCCGTGCGCACCCTGGCAGTAGAGTTCTTGTATAAGATTGCCGTCCAGGCCACAAACCCCTCCCCCAGTCCGAAGGCTCTTAAGACTCTGAAAAGATAGGACCATTCTAGGCTGTCGAAGGCCTTCTCTATATCTATTGACAGAACACACGCCTCGCCATCAGCGGGAGTGGAATCACCCAGTAGCCTGATCAGGCGTCGTATATTCATGGCCGTATTCCGAGTCAGAATAAAACCGGCCTGATCAATGTGCACAAGCGCCGTCATGTGTACCATCAGGCGGCTGGCTAGGATGCAGCTCAATATTTTGTAGTTGAGGTTGAGCATGGCAAGGGGGCGATATGCCGTGCGGTCCCAGGGATGCTTATCCGGCTTTAGGAGCGGCACTATCACTGCTTCCTGTGTAGATACAGGCAAACACCCCACCCTCCGTGAGCTATTATACAGGGTCAGTAACCGAGGAGCCAGAACATCCACATAGGTGGCATAGAACTCAACCGGGAGCCCATCAGTTCCCGGGGTTTTGTTTCTGACCATGTGCTTAATGGCCTCCCTGATCTCACCGAGTTCTACGTCTCGGCCTAGAGCTGTCGCCGCTCCCGCATCAATCTGTGGGAGTTCAATGCCCTTCAAAAATCCCCCATCTGCCAGATGCAGTGTGTCTAACTGGCTCTGGTATAGTGTATTATAATAGGCCAGGAACTACGTATTAATATCCTGCTGCCCGTAATAGGTCATGCCATCCCTCCCTCGCAATTCCAGGATCGGTGTCCCCCTGCGCGCTGGATTAGCTAGCCAGGCCAATAAGGCCCCAGATTTATCACGCTCCGCGTGTGCCCTAATCTCATATGCCTTACGATCAAAGCATCTCAGTCTTTCCACCTGCGTCGCAAGCTCTTCCCTAGCCTCCAGTAGCTCGTCTTGTTTGTCCGCCCTCCCCGGTCTATCCTTTTCCACTTCTCGGAGCCGCTCATCTGCTTTCTGCACATCAGTTAAAAGCACTTTTCGAACGCCCACCACCTCACTAATGCAACGGCCCCTTATAACAACTTTGAAGGCATCCCATTCAACGTGGGGGCTGGTGGCCGTACCGGTATTAGTCAGGAAATATTCTTCTATGGCAGTGCCTATGGACGCCTTAAAGACCGGGTCCTCCAGGGACTCCGGTCTGAGACGCCAACTGGGAATTGTGGGTCTAGTCCTCATCCAGATCAGGGCTATCAGCAGCGGGTTATGATCAGAGATCGTCCTGGATAGGTATTCACTGGAGGTAATCCCCCCATGTACGTCCGGGTAACAAAGGATAGCGTCCAGTCTTACATGTAGCTCGTGAAGAGCCGAGAAATAAGAATAGTCTCTTTGCGTCGGGTGATGGGTCCTCCAGGTGTCTGTCAGTCCCCATTGTCGCTGCCAATTCCTGCGGGCCTCTGCAACCCTATGTGTGGGAGCATCAGGAAGCGGTGGGTGTGACCTGTCAAGGAGGACGTCCGTGATACTATTGAAGTCCCCCCCCAAGAGGACCGGTCCAGTCAGGGCCAGCGCCAACGTCCGCGAAAGCTGAGCCAGGAATGCAGGTTGATCCACATTGGGGGCATAAATACTCCCTATAGTGATGTCACGGCCATCCAAGCGCCCCAACACCACCACAAATCTGCCCTCCGGGTCTATGATTTGCCTAACACACTGAAAGGGGACTCCCGCCCGCACCCAAATTAGGGTCCCCCGAGCAAAGCAGAATACGTGGTGTGGAATACCTGTCCTCTCCAACGGCGCTGCAACGCCACCCCCTCCTGACGTGTAAGGTGGGTCTCCTGCAGTAAAGCAATTTGTACCCCCCGTCTAGTGAGATAGGCATGGATTTTGTGACGGCGGGACATGGTGTGCATCCCCCTAACATTCCAGGTCATACATTTAAGACCTACGGTGGAACCCATAAAGTAATCTCTAGGCCTCCCCGATGTTGTGTTCTCTCAGCGACATGCCTGCCCCAAAACTCAGTCCCCCCCTTCCAAATAACAACCCAACTCCCATTCCCCAGGACAGGTGCACGAAAACAGGTCCCCATCCAAACAAAAGCAATCAAACAATGAAACATGTGGGTGGCAGATCGTGGTTCGCTACCTGTGGACCCAGATCCCCTCCCAGCCCCCCCATGGAGGAAACAGTCAGTAAATCCCCTTAGTGCCAGTGTGCCCTCACGTTGTGCACAAACCGGGCTTCTAGGGCCACACGGCTAGATTAGTCAAAAAGTAATCCTCCTTATATACGACCTGAGGGCCGATCAGCCGAACATCCCATCTGCTGTCTGTGGGGTAACATCCGGGAGGCCAGTGTCCAAGAGCCCCAGGACACTGCTTGATCTCGAGCTCTCAGAACCGGTGCGCTCGGGTTCCAAGATATTGCTGGTAGGGCTTGTATCGCCCTGACTAATGTCCGCTACTGCTTGTACCGCTCTATCCCGTTCCTGTCGTCGTCCTGTAGGTGAAGGGGCCCTCTGGAGTGGCGAAGATGTAGTCGATCGCTGTCGGGGCGAGTGTAGTCGCGGAGAGCACGCTCCGTCCTTGCGGTGAGTCTCTAGCCAGTCCCAAGCTTCAGTTGGGGTGAGAAAAAAGTGTGTTTCCGCGTCAGCAGTTACTCTTAGACGAGCTGGGAACAGCATAGCGTATGGGAGGTGAAGTTGGCGCAATTTTCGCTTAACAGCCAGGAATGTAGATCTCTGCCGTTGCACCTCCCTAGTGTAGTCTGGGAAGATCATCACCCTGCTGTTCCCAATCTGTAGGTTCTGTTTCTCACGGGCTCGCTGCAGTAGAAAGTCCCGATCCCTATAGTGTAGGAAGCGCACCACCATTGGGCGTGGTGGGGCACCAGGTTTAGGTGGCCTGCCTGGGACCCTGTGGGCACGTTCTATGGCATAGAAAGGAGAAAGACCCTCAGGGGCCACTTCTGTTTTCAGCCAAGCTTCTAAGAACTGGACCGCATCTGCCCCCTCTTCTCGTTCTGGTATCCCTACTAAACGCAGGTTGTTTCTTCGTGAGCGCCCTTCGCTGTCTTCGGCCCTCACCTCCAGTACTTTGATCCTGGTTTCTACTGCTTTCAGGGCGTCTTGTAGGGAGGCAACCACTTCCGGAATTTCCTTCATGGTGTTCTCGTAGGTCATCACCCTCTCTTTAAGTTTGCGGTGGTCATCTTTGAGCAGGGTGAGATCCGCCCCTATGGTGTCCATCTTCTTCTCCAACGCTTCTCTCGAGGAGGTGATAGCAACCATGATATCCGCCAGGGTAGGGTCTCCAGCCGTTTTCTCCGCTCTCCCGCCAGGCGTACTCTCCTCGTCGTCAGTGTGGTGCCCTGGGTCGTCCGTCCGCAGGACCTCAAACCCCTTTTTCTTGGATATTCGTCCCATCGTGTGGACTGTTGGGGTAGGCAGGAGACCGGTGCAGGAGGTCCGTATGCCCCAATCCCCTGAGACCTATGTGCGCAGGATTGTCAGGATTCTAGCCCTTGTGGACAATGCCAGAGGCTCGATCGTACCTCCGTCTAGCAGGTATTGGAGGAGACCCCCGCGCATATAACGGCGATCTTCAACAAGCAGGGGTCCTAAGTGAGCTCGACAGGGTGCACAGGGGTGCAGTAGCTACCATGTCAGTTGCGTAATGGGGGGTTATCAGAACGGCATCAGTGTAGCTTTACCTCTTGATCGCTGCCCGCCAGCAGAGTCCCCATCTAGTCGTGTGGGGGTCCTGGATCAGCTCTAGTCTCTGACGTGCGTCATCATTCGCACCTCCAGCAGGTCCGGGCCTTCCTTTAGTGCCCCCAATCGCGTTTTCCCCCTCACTCAGGAGCATCGCAGTCCTTTTATAGGCCCAGCTCGGCGCGGCCAGGTTCGCACCACCATACACATTCCACCTTCAGTTTGGTCACAGGCCCACAGCTCGCCCTATCTCCAGCAGTCTCTGTCAGTGGGGCTTTCCAACTCGCCTCAATACTTCACCAGCAATGTGCCCTCAAGGAGTTCAGGCTGTCGTGAGCAGTTCAGCAGGGCAGGAGAGCTTGCTGTATTCCCCCCCGCAGGGAGACCAGCCCGGTAATATATGGCACTATCGCGGTGCATCCAGAGTCTCCCGCGCCGCCATCTTAAGGCCAGGCAATTGCCGCTGGACGTTTGCGGATCGCGCCACCGCCCTCACCGCAATTCAGCTGTGTCGTCTGGCCGTACCATGGGTTGCAGCTGTCGCTCCGGAACTGAGTGCTGTTCCGCTGAGCAGGGGCACCCCAAGCTCCGCAGTTTGCTTTAGCGGCGGGCGCGCTCTCCGCAAGCCGCGGCAGCCATTTTGTCGCTTGGTCAGCCGAGATGCGGTCCGGGAGACAGATCGCCGTTTTCTCCTCGTTTCTTCCCTCTGGTGTCTTGAGGGTGCGTCCTGGAGAGCACCCGGTATTCCGCTACAGTTTGCGGTGCTGGGGATCACTTCTGGAGGTCAGGATGGCTTACAACGGAGGGAGGCCACGGAGGAGCTCCGAGGTCCGCTGCCGTCTACATCGGCGCC
>CAWUFW010023098.1:0-82244 GCA_963921515.1 Calotriton arnoldi | reverse complement strand
GGTGGGTAGACATTTGTGGATCCATGCAGATTCCAGAACTTTCCACCACAGAAATGTGAGGAAAATGTGTTTTTTTGACAATGTTTGCGGTTTGCAAGGGATTCTGGGTAACAGAACCTGGTGAAAGCCAGTCAAGTCACCCCATCCTGGATTCCCCTGGGTGTCTAGTTTACAAAATGTATAGGTTTGCTAGGTTTCCCTGGGTGCCGGCAGAGCAAGGGTTCAAAAACTACAGCTAGGCACTTTGCAAAAAAAAGGGTAATTTTCATTTGTAAAATGTGGTGTGTTCACGTTGCGTTTTGAAGCCGTTTCCTGTCGTGGGCACTATGCCTACCCACCAAGTGAGGTACCATTTTTATCGGGACACTTACGGTAATTCAGATTTCTAAAGCAACTGTTATTACCTATTGACTTTCGATGCATTTCTGCCTTCCAAATGAGAGCAATGTGTAAAAAAGAAGTTATTTTAAAAATGACCTATAATTCTCATGCTAGTATGAGTATTACCAATTTCAGAAATGTGCAAATATCTACTGTTTCTAAACTCTATATTGTGTTCCCACTTCAGAAATGCATAGAGGTCTTTCATACCGAATATTCCCATGTACGTACATTTCCCAGAATAATTGCTATATACCCGGTACATAATAAAAAACCATTGCAAGAGCGCTGCTCAGTTTTGGCTCTGGGTTCGTCGGGTTCTTGGTGAACCTACAAGTCCTATATATCCCACAGCCAGTAAGGTACCGTGGATGTAACGGTATATTGCTTTCAAAGAGCAGTCATAATTAGAAGAAGTTACAGGTAAACGTTGACACAAAAGGCTGTTTTTTTCAACTAATTTTCAATTTTCCTATATTTAACTGTTAGTTTCTATAAAGAAACCTTGATGAGATTTACACAAATGACCCCTTGCTGAATTCAGCATTTTGTCTACTTTTCTAAAATGTATAGATTTCTAGGATCCATTATTGCTTTCATACCCATTTCTACCATTAACTGGAAGGAGGTTGAAAGCACAAAAAATAGCAAAAAGGCTATGTCCCAGAAAAATGCCAAAACTGTGTAACATTTTTTGGTTTTCTGACAAAAGTCTGTCATTCCCTAAAATCTGGGAAAATGGAGATTTCAGCCCCACAAACCCTTTTTTGATACCATTTGCAGGGAAAAACCCAGACGCTTTCATATGCGGGACTTTTTCCATTTTTCCCCAAAAAACCAAAATTTTGCTGTATTTTGGCTAAATCTGGGACCCCTCCAGAGAATCCCACAACCCTGGAGTACCTTTAGAATCCCCATGATGTTGGAAGAAAAGGGCACTTAATTTCGACGTGGATACCTTATGTGGTCAAAAGGTTACAGAGGCCTAATCGCGAACTACTACAAATAGCCCAAAAGGGCTCAGCACTGGGGGGAAAAGGCCCAGCAGTTAAGGGGTTAAAGAGTGATCAGATGTCAACCTTGTATCAAACCGGTGCTACTGCACTCAGTTCTAAGGTTTTGAAATCACTGCAACTGATGGTTGAGGTTGGATAATGATTTTCATAAAATCTCTATATCTTTCTGCGAATCTTCAATCTGAAGGAGGTTAACTCTGGTAGTTCAATATGCCTCCAAGGTCATGAACCCTTAAGTTAGTGAATCCAAGACCTCACTCCAAAATAATTAGGTCTGTTTAAAACCCGAGCTGCCCTTAATCGCGTTTCGTCTTCAATCACGGGTATCAATGTTTTCCCGGCATTCCTAACAATAGGGTAATTTGTTTGTGGCTTTTAATTCCAACGAAACTCCGTCCCCTAAAGTTTTTCTTCCGCCAGGATCCGTGCCTTAATCATTGGTGAGTACTGTATGTGTGGTATATAAGCATGGCAGACTGTTGAGAGTGATTGGTTGAATATAGGTCCCATCCAAAGGGAACATTTCTTTTAACTTGATAGTTACTGGGTGCTCCATCCCTTTGGACAAAAAAGCCCCCTATCCTTGATTTCAAGGTTTTTGTGTACCACCTCATTGTTGGCCGAGGAAGAAGTTGGGGTTGCCAGCCTTGTTGGCATGCCAAACTCACACAGCTGCCCCGTGAAGGGACCTTGCCCTGTACCAGGGCCTTATTCACAAATTGCTGTACACTGCAGTCCAGTGCATCCACCAAATCAAGCTCTAGCTGGTCATCACCTTCGTCATGGTAGTTGTTTGCCTCACGCCATGGGGCTCCCATTGTGCCATTCTCTCCCATGCACACTCAAGTTACTGGGAGCTGAGAGAGTAAGAGAGTGGAACTAACCCTGCAAGGCCAAGAGATTGTGCCTTAATTTAAATGTGGAGAGGAGCTGCCTGGGCCAAAAACCCACTCTGAGGCAAAGCCTATGCAAATGTATACAACCCTGCACACACTTGTGAGACAGGGCATAGGAGGAGCATTCACCCTGCCACCACATACAGAGCCGGGTCACGTTATGTGTAGAAAAAGCCAGCAAACGCTCTGATCAATATCCTGAGCGTCGCGTTCAATTTCTTCACATGCGCGTGTTGTGGTCCTTGTTCGCAAGTAAAGAGGACTGCGCACATCAGCGAGATGTGTGCTGTCCGCTCCAGCTCCACTGAGGCAGCAAGCAGCATCAGAGTCCATCCGCTGTAAGTGTTCAGAAAATGAGAGACGGAGTCCCAGCACTGTAGCGCATGCAGTGGGTGATTGGTCATCTTACCGCTCCTGCCCTCATAGAGCCGTAACTCGTATAAAGCATGACATTCACAGCAAATAGTGGTATGAAATACACTATAATTATGGCATAACAAGCATATAGAAAAGAAACATTCTAAGCAATAGAAGATATGAGATATCTATAATTACGTCAGTACAAGCATAAAGAATTAAACTGCACTTATCTGGCTGTTAAGCAGCAAAGAAGAGGACACAAAATGTTGACTTCTACAGTTATATGGGTAGCTCATATGCAATTGGAGCATGTGACATGGGAGGTACAGGAAAACATGGGTAATGTAGTAAAGAAATGAGAAGCATAATCAGAGCCTCCGGTCATGACATAGAATTTGTGGCATGTAAAAACAAAATGACATAGAAAGAAAAGAGAGGTAGGCATACTCCATGATGAAATGGCTTTGGGCCAAATAAGTTCATCAGTCCAATAGATGATACAGTGGATGCTCACAGTGAGTATGAGTGTTTTTTGACAAGGGTTCAAACACCTGCTGGAGAAATTCGATTTTCTATTTTTTTCTATTTTTCTTCTATTTTGCCCAAATAGAAAGATACCCTATTGTAAATCACCCCTAGCAGTGTTTGGGAGATTTGTGGCCTTTTTAGTCAAGCCAGTGCATGTCAGACATTGGTGAAATGCTGTGGCACGTGGAAGGGGGCAAGGTTTGCTATGAAAGAAATCCCTTAATTTGTGGAATGAGATTTTGGGAATGGTTGTGTAAGAAAAAGAAATGCATGGGGCAAGTGCCCAGAGTGAAAGAAAGGAAGGGCTCTTTGTTTATAAATCATGAAAACCAAGTGTAGATTTGTGGCATGTAAAAGCAAACAGTCATGGAAATAGAAGGAGGACAGTACCCTTCTTTCATGACACAAAAGCTTTGGACAAAATTTATGAATGCAGGATAAATGGTCAGTGGTAATTCACAAGGGTGTTAAGTAACTCAGTGGCGTCACTCGGGGTGTGCGGACCGCACCGGGTGGCCACCATCACATGGGGTGACACCGTGAGCCTCTGCTTTAAATCGCTACATAAATCAGGAGGGACACCGTTGGAGTTCCTCTGATTCTATAGCGATGCAAAGCTATGATCACCATGTGATGGTATCTCCCGCCCGTGATCCGCACACCCCGCACCCCTGGACTGGGGTTACCGCACTGGGTGACACCAGCCTAGTAGCGCCACTGAAGTAACTTGTGACAAGAGTTCAAACCCTGGTTGCTGAAAATTTGATTTTTATATTCTTTTCTATTTTTTTTTTTCGATCTTACTCAAATGAAATATGCCCTTTTGTAGATCACCCCCTTAGCAGTGTCTGGGAGATTTGTGGCCTTTTTAGTCAAGCCAGTGCATGTCAGACATTTGTGACATGCTGTGGCATGTGGAAGGGCAGCAGGTTTGATATGAAAGAAATCCCTTGTTTTTTTGTGGAATGAGACTTTGTGGATGGTGCTGTGTAAGAAAAAGAAATGCATGGGTCAAGTCCCAAAGTGCAAGAAAAAGAAGGGCTATTTGTTTATAAATCACGAAAATCAAATGTAGACATGTGGCATGTAAAAGCAAAACAACACATGGAAATAGACACGGGACCATACACTCTTCCCATGACACAAAAAGCCTTAAGCAGCAGATAATTCCAGTAATAAAGATGGTATAGTGGAAGCTAAGAGGAGCTAGGGAGTGCATTTTTGAGGCCAAGGTTCCAACCCCAGCTGGAGAAAATCGATTGTTACTGTTCTTTCTCCATTTTTTTTCTAATTTACAAGATGAAAGCTGTCCTTTTGTAAATCACCCCTAGCAGTGTATGGGAGGATTTGGGGCCTCTTTAGATTCAAGCCAATGCATGTCAGACATTGGTGACATGCTGTGGCATGTGGAAGGGGAGCAAGATTTGCTATGAAAGAAATCCCTTATTTTGTGGAATGAGAATTTGGGGATGATTGGGTAAGAAAAAGAAATGCATGGGGCAAGTGCCAGAGTGAGAAAGAAAAAGGAGAAGGGCTATTTGTGTTTAAAATATGAAAATCAAGAGTGGATTTGTGGCATGTAAAAGCAAAGCAACATGGAAATAGAAGAAGGACCCAGCACACTCTTTCCATGACAAAAAGGCTATGGGCAGCAAAGAAATTCAGCAGAACAGATGGTACAGTGGCAGCTAGCATGGGCTATCATTTGCTTTTTGACCAGGGTTCAAACCCCAGCTGAGGAAAACAGATTTTATATTCTTTTCCATTTTTTTCCTAATTTAAACAAAATGAAAGCTGTCCCTTTGTAAATCACCCCCTAGCAGTGTAGGGGAGATTTGAGACGCACTCTTTAGACAAGCCAATGCATGTCAGGCCGTTGGTGACAATGCTGTGGCGTGTGGAAGGGGCAAAGAGTTTGCTATGAAAGAAATCCCTTATTTTGTTGGAATGAGAATTTGCGGGATAGACTGGGTAAAAAAAGAAAAAGAAATGCATGCAGAGCCGATGCCAGAGTGAAAAGAAAGGAAGGGCTATTTGTGTTTAAAATATGAAAATCAAGAGTGGATTTGTGGCATGTAAAAGCAAAACAACTATGGAAATAGAAGAAGGACCACTTCCCACTCTCCCATGAAGCAAAAAGGCTATGGGTAGCAAAGAAATTCAGCAGAACAGATGGTACAGTGGTAGCTAACATGGGCTATCATTGCTTTTTTGACCAGGGTTCCAAACCCCAAAAACAACAGTTGATGGACAGAATGCAGAACAATGTCATACATTCACCCCAGTACAGAGATCTGGGCCTAAATCCATACGTTTTTTTGCTCACCATGCCATTCCAGTTTGAACCCAGACCCTATGCTAAATCAGTCTTGACCCTGTGCCTCATGGGAACAGTCCAGCCCGAGACTGCCAAGCCAGGTCCTCCCTGGAGTGGAAACAAGCATCCTAGGACCGGTTTCGGGGTTTCACCCCTCTTCAGCCAGGACAGCTAGATTCCAGTGGCATGGAGAGCACGGGACCCCCGTCTGGGCATACACGTCCACTCGGGAGTGACAAATGCAAAAACAACAGTTGATGGACAGAATGCAGAACAATGTCATACATTCACCCCAGTACAGAGATCTGGGCCTAAATCCATCGTTTTTTGCTCACCGTCGCCATTCCAGTTTGAACCCAGCCATATACCAAATCAGTCTTGACCCTGTGCCTCATGGGAACAGTCCAGCCCCGAAGACTGCCAAGCGCAGGTCCTCCCTGGACTGGAAACAAGCATCCTAGGACCGGTTTCGGGTTTCACCCCTCTTCAGCCAGGATAGCTTGATTCCAGTGGCATGGAGAGGCACTGGGACCCACGTCTGGGCATGCCCCGTCCCACTCCGGGGTGAGCAAATGCAAAAACAACAGTTGATGGACAGGAGATGCAGAGCAATGTCATACATTCACCCCAGTACAGAGGTCTGGGCCTAAATCCATGCGTTTTTTTGCTCACCATGCCATTCCAGTTTGAACCCAGCCATATGCAAGTCAGTCTTGACCCTGTGCCTCATGGGAACAGTCCAGCCCGAACTGCCAAGCCAGGTCCTCCCTGGACTGGAAACAAGCATCCTAGGACCGGTTTCGGGGTTTCACCCCTCTTCAGCCAGGATAGCTTGATTCCAGTGGCATGGAGAGCACGGGACCCAATGCCTAAGCATACCCGTCCCACTCGGGGTGACAAATGCAAACAGATGATGGACAGAATGCAGAACAATGTCATACATTCACCCCAGTATAGAGATCTGGGCCTAAATCCATCGTTTTTTTGCTCACCATGCCATTCCAGCAGTTTGAACCCAGCCATATGCAAATCAGTCTTGACCCTGTGGCTCATGGGAACAGTCCAGCCCGAACTGCCAAGCCAGGTTCTTCCCTGACTGGAAACAAGCATCCTAGGACCGGCTCGGGGTTTCACCCCTTCAGCCAGGATAGCTTGATTCCAGTGGCATGGAGAGCACGGGACCCACGTCTGGGCATAGCCGTCCCACTGGGTGACAATGCAAAAACAACAGTTGATGGACAGAATGCAGAACAATGTCATACATTCACCCCAGTACAGAGATCTGGGCCTAAATCCATCGTTTTTTTGCTCACCATGCCATTCCAGTTTGAACCCAGCCATATGCAAATCAGTCTTGACCCTGTGCCTCATGGGAACAGTCCAGCCCGAACTGCCAAGCCAGGTCCTCCCTGGACTGGAAACAAGCATCCTAGGACCGGTTTCGGGGTTTCACCCTCTTCAGCCAGGATAGCTTGATTCCAGTGGCATGGAGAGCACGGGACCCACGCTGGGGCATACCCGTCCCACTCGGGGTGACAAATGCAAAAACAACAGTTGATGGACAGAATGCAGAACAATGTCATACATTCACCCCTTAGTACAGAGATCTGGGCCTAAATCCATCGTTTTTTTGCTCACCATGCCATTCCAGTTTGAACCCAGCCATATGCAAATCAGTCTTGACCCTGTGCCTCATGGGAACAGTCCAGCCCGAACTGCTGCTGTCCTTCCTGACTGGAAACAACTTAGACCGGTTTCAGGGTTTCACCTTCTCAGCCAGGATAGCTTGATTCCAGTGGCATGGAGAGCACGGGACCCACGTCTGGGCATACCCGTCCCACTCGGGGTGACAAATGCAAAAACAACAGTTGATGGACAGAATGCAGAATGACACATACATTCACCCCAGTACAGAGATCTGGGCCTAAATCCATCGTTTTTTTTTGCTCACCATCTCTATCACAATGAATGCGCTACAACGCATTCCATTACAATGCGGTCGTTACAACGACCGCGTTGTTACAACACAAATAATTACATCGCAAGTCGTTACAACGACTTGCTGTAGGGGGCGCGCTGCACTTAGGAATAGTATAATTTACTATTCCTACTCCAGTTCGTGCAACAGCAGGGAAGGTGTTGGATTGTAAATCCAACACCTTCTGCCCCCTACAGCAAGTCGTTGTAACGACTTGCGATGTAATGGTTCGCATTGTAACAACGCGGTTGTTGTAACGACCGCGTTGTAATGGAATGCGTTGTAGCGCATTCGTTGTAAACGATGTCTCCCCTCTATACAATGTGGCTATATAGGAAAAAGCAGGGCGGTTTGTTTTAATTGGTTATACTTTTATTATTGACTAGTTCTCTTACATATGTCCCACGATGGTCCCTCGGTCGATGTGCTTTGGTAAACGCAAAAACAACAGTTGATGGACAGAATGCAGAACAATGTCATACATTCACCCCAGTACAGAGATCTGGGCCTAAATCCATCGTTTTTTTGCTAACCATGCCATTCCAGTTTGAACCCAGCCATATGCAAATCAGTCTTGACCCTGTGCCTCATGGGAACAGCCAGCCCGAACTGCCAAGCCAGGTCCTCCCTGGACTGGAAACAAGCATCCTAGGACCGGTTTCGGGTTTCACCCTTCTTCAGCCAGGATAGCTTGATTCCAGTGGCATGGAGAGCACGGGACCCACGTCTGGGCATACCCGTCCCACTCAGAGTGACAAATGCAAAAACAACAGTTGATGGACAGAATGCAGAACAATGTCATACATTCACCCCAGTACAGAGATCTGGGCCTAAATCCATCGTTTTTGCTCACCATGCCATTCCAGTTTGAACCCAGCCATATGCAAATCAGTCTTGACCCTGTGCCTCACGGGAACAGTCCAGCCCGAACTGCCAAGCCAGGTCCTCCCTGGACTGGAAACAAGCATCCTAGGACCGGTTTCGGGGTTTCACCCCTCTTCAGCCAGGATAGCTTGATTCCAGTGGCATGGAGAGCACGGGACCCACGTCTGGGCATACCCGTCCCACTCAGAGTGACAAATGCAAAAACAACAGTTGATGGACAGAATGCAGAACAATGTCATACATTCACCCCAGTACAGAGATCTGGGCCTAAATCCATCGTTTTTTGCTCACCATGCCATTCCAGTTTGAACCCAGCCATATGCAAATCAGTCTTGACCCTGTGCCTCATGGGAACAGTCCAGCCCGAACTGCCAAGCCAGGTCCTCCCTGGACTGGAAACAAGCATCCTAGGACCGGTTTCGGGTTTCACCCCTCTTCAGCCAGGATAGCTTGATTCCAGTGGCATGGAGAGCACGGGACCCACGTCTGGGCATACCCGTCCCACTCAGAGTGACAAATGCAAAAACAAAAGTTGATGGACAGAATGCAGAACAATGTCATACATTCACCCCAGTACAGAGATCTGGGCCTAAATCCATCGTTTTTTTGCTCACCATGCCATTCCAGTTTGAACCCAGCCATATGCAAATCAGTCTTGACCCTGTGCCTCATGGGAACAGCCAGCCCGAACTGCCAAGCCAGGTCCTCCCTGGACTGGAAACAAGCATCCTAGGACCGGTTTCGGGGTTTCACCCCTCTTCAGCCAGGATAGCTTGATTCCAGTGGCATGGAGAGCACGGGACCCACGTCTGGGCATACCCGTCCCACTCAGCATCACCCTTCTTCAGCCAGGCTAGCTTGAATCCAGTGGTGTAGTGAGCACGGGACCCACGTCTGGGCATACCCTTCCCACTTAGGGCGACAAATGCAAAAGAAACAATTGATGGACGGAATGCTGGACAATGCAAACATTCACCCCCAGTCACAAGGATCTGGGTTAAATCCATCATTCTTTTGCTCACCACACCACCCCAGTTTGGACCCAGCCATATGCAAATCAGTCTTGACCCTGTTCCTTGTGGGAACAGTCCAGCCCGAACTGCCAAGCCAGGTCCTCCCTGGACCGGAAACAAGCATCCTAGGACCGGTTTCAGGGCATCACCCTTCTTCAGCCAGGCTAGCTTGAATCCAGTGGTGTAGTGAGCACGGGACCCACGTCTGGGCATACCCTTCCCACTTAGGGCGACAAATGCAAAAGAAACAATTGATGGACGGAATGCTGGACAATGCAAACATTCACCCCCAGTCACAAGGATCTGGGTTAAATCCATCATTCTTTTGCTCACCACACCACCCCAGTTTGGACCCAGCCATATGCAAATCAGTCTTGACCCTGTTCCTGGTGGGAACAGTCCAGCCCGAACTGCCAAGCCAGGTCCTCCCTGGACCGGAAACAAGCATCCTAGGACCGGTTTCAGGGCATCACCCTTCTTCAGCCAGGCTAGCTTGAATCCAGTGGTGTAGTGAGCACGGGACCCACGTCTGGGCATACCCTTCCCACTTAGGCGACAAATGCAAAAGAAACAATTGATGGACGGAATGCTGGACAATGCAAACATTCACCCCCAGTCACAGGATCTGGGTTAAATCCATCATTCTTTTGCTCTCCACACCACCCCAGTTTGGACCCAGCAATATGCAAATCAGTCTTGACCCTGTTCCTTGTGGGAACAGTCCAGCCCGAACTGCCAAGCCAGGTCCTCCCTGGACCGGAAACAAGCATCCTAGGACCGGTCTCAGGGCATCACCCTTCTTCAGCCAGGCTAGCTTGAATCCAGTGGTGTAGTGAGCACGGGACCCACGTCTGGGCATACCCTTCCCACTTAGGGCGACAAATGCAAAAGAAACAATTGATGGACGGAATGCTGGACAATGCAAACATTCACCCCAGTCACAAGGATCTGGGTTAAATCCATCATTCTTTTGCTCACCACACCACCCCAGTTTGGACCCAGCCATATGCAAATCAGTCTTGACCCTGTTCCTTGTGGGAACAGTCCAGCCCGAACTGCCAAGCCAGGTCCTCCCTGGACCGGAAACAAGCATCCTAGGACCGGTTTCAGGGCATCACCCTTCTTCAGCCAGGCTAGCTTGAATCCAGTGGTGTAGTGAGCACGGGACCCACGTCTGGGCATTCCCTTCCCACTTAGGGCTGACAAATGCAAAAGAAACAATTGATGGACGGAATGCTGGACAATGCAAACATTCACCCCCAGTCACAAGGATCTGGGTTAAATCCATCATTCTTTGCTCACCACACCACCCCAGTTTGGACCCAGCCATATGCAAATCAGTCTTGACCCTGTTCCTTGTGGGAACAGTCCAGCCCCGAACTGCCAAGCCAGGTCCTCCCTGGACCGGAAACAAGCATCCTAGGACCGGTTTCAGGGCATCACCCTTCTTCAGCCAGGCTAGCTTGAATCCAGTGGTGTAGTGAGCACGGGACCCACGTCTGGGCATACCCTTCCCACTTAGGGCGACAAATGCAAAAGAAACAATTGATGGACGGAATGCTGGACAACCCCGAAACCGGTCCTAGGATACTTGTTTCCAGTCCAGGGAGGACCTGGCTTGGCAGTTCGGGCTGGACTGTTCCCATGAGGCACAGGGTCAAGACTGATTTGCATATGGCTGGGTTCAAACTGGAATGGCATGGTGAGCAAAAACGATGGATTTAGGCCCAGATCTCTGTACTGGGGTGAATGTATGACATTGTTCTGCATTCTGTCCATCAACTGTTGTTTTTGCATTTGTCACTCTGAGTGGGACGGGTATGCCCAGACGTGGGTCCCGTGCTCTCCATGCCACTGGAATCAAGCTATCCTGGCTGAAGAGGGGTGAAACCTCGAAACCGGTCCTAGGATGCTTGTTTCCAGTCCAGGGAGGACCTGGCTTGGCAGTTCGGGCTGGACTGTTCCCATGAGGCACAGGGTCAAGACTGATTTGCATATGGCTGGGTTCAAACTGGAATGGCATGGTGAGCAAAAACGATGGATTTAGGCCCAGATCTCTGTACTGGGGTGAATGTATGACATTGTTCTGCATTCTGTCCATCAACTGTTGTTTTTGCATTTGTCACTCTGAGTGGGACGGGTATGCCCAGACGTGGGTCCCGTGCTCTCCATGCCACTGGAATCAAGCTATCCTGGCTGAAGAGGGGTGAAACCCCGAAACCGGTCCTAGGATGCTTGTTTCCAGTCCAGGGAGGACCTGGCTTGGCAGTTCGGGCTGGACTGTTCCCATGAGGAACAGGGTCAAGACTGATTTGCATATGGCTGTGTCCAAACTGGGGTGGTGTGGTGAGCAAAAGAATGATGGATTTAACCCAGATCCTTGTGACTGGGGGTGAATGTTTGCATTGTCCAGCATTCCGTCCATCAATTGTTTCTTTTGCATTTGTCGCCCTAAATGGGAAGGGTATGCCCAGACGTGGGTCCCGTGCTCACTACACCACTGGATTCAAGCTAGCCTGGCTGAAGAAGGGTGATGCCCTGAAACCGGTCCTAGGATGCTTGTTTCCGGTCCAGGGAGGACCTGGCTTGGCAGTTCGGGCTGGACTGTTCCCACAAGGAACAGGGTCAAGACTGATTTGCATATGGCTGGGTCCAAACTGGGGTGGTGTGGTGAGCAAAAGAATGATGGATTTAACCCAGATCCTTGTGACTGGGGGTGAATGTTTGCATTGTCCAGCATTCCGTCCATCAATTGTTTCTTTTGCATTTGGTAAACGCAGCACTGTATTTTTAAATGGAAATGTGTTAGCTGCTCTATTTATTTGTTGGATAAAGCCCCTTTTTTGGTAAATTACCTGCTCAAAGCAGTGATAAACTGTGTTTGGGGGCACTTTGCTTTTATCTGTTTTAATAGATTTTTCTATCCGTAAAAAAATGGTTTTATGATTTAACTATTTTGTCAAAATAAGATCTTATTTGGCAATGTTAGTAATTGCTTGTCCACAATGTTTTCGTATGTTTCTATGGTTTAAAGAACCGAAATCAAGATGAAACAAACAAACAAACATTACTGAATGCTTAGGAAAAAAAGCTAATATAAATATGTAGGGTCTGTTTCCTGCTTTCACTCACTCAATGCGAGGGTTTCCAACCCATGGGCATCTTTTCGAGACCTTCCTTTACATGAGTGTACCCCTTTTTAATTTTTTTTTAGTAAATTGTATGATGCACGAAGTGTACAATGTCTAAAATGGTTAAAATTATGTAAAAAAGTTATACAATTGATAACAAACATTCAGGTTGTCCAGCGAGGAAAACAAAGCCATTACATGTGACCAGATTACAAATTCCTGTGTATCCAACAGAAGTGATATATAAAGAGAATGTAATTGTAATTGTAAATTGTATTTAGATAGCGCTTATTATTCATTACCAGGTGTGGGAGACGAGAAATTAGCAGAGTAGTAACACGTTTTTCTTTTCATTTCCTTTTGGATTAGTTGGGATTAGTGTGATAAGGTAGTGCCCATTGAGATGGCATGCATTTACTATATTGTTTTGAAAGAGATGGATTAAATAATGTGGAATAGTAAAGGAAAGATGTGAGCTGTTACTGGGAGGGGTGGACATGTGTGCCTGTTATTTGGATCAAGTGAATAAAGGAGGGAAGCGTTTGGAAAGGGTGATTGGGAGTCCATAGTAGTAAAGGAGTTTTGGGATGAGTCAAAGAGTGGAGGTATAGGCAAAGGTTGAAGGGGATCCCCCGTAAGTAAAAATAATATATTAATATATGTATATATATATATATATATATATATATATATATATATATATATATATATATATATATAGAGAGAGAGAGACAGACAGAGAGAGAGATAGAGATAGAGAGAGACATATTCACACATCTAAATAAATCACAATATTGATACATACATAAGCACATTATAATAATGCAATTTTATGTAAAAGATATACATCCCACAATATTAACTCCCATATGTATATTAATGTAGTAATATTTACATGCTCAGACATTCCCATGTGTGTTGTGTATAAATACACATATGTTTTTTAACTAAATAAATTGTTAAACACTTACACTTGCCTTCCCTATGATCATATTTACATTCTGTGATATACATATATGCATTGTCATAGAAAAAACACAAACCCATAAGCACACATTTGTCTACGTATAAGTTGATGCTCATTGACTAGTGCCAGGCAGACAAACAACACATGTTGCAAATCCTGAAGTGGACAAGAGCAAAAATTTAATTTCCTTGTAGAATTCAATGATAAGTTACTCACTTAATGCTTGCAATTTGTAAACCTCCAGTTTTACAATTGAAATAAGAGCAGTGAACATGCATGTCTAAATTGGCTTTGAGGTAGAACTGAATACCATGATCAGGGATGTAATGGCATAACAATCCAAGTCCTTTGACCTTTTGACAGTAATTAAGATCATGTAATCTTCTTTCATTCTTTACCAACCTTATTAAGCAATTCTGGAAAATATTCTTAGATATTGCATAGCATAATCAATCCTATCAAAATCAATTAAAAGATGATTAGCAGCTTTTTTTTATAACACAATATAAATTAATTTTGAGTTTAGTTTGGAATGCTCTTCATAGACAAGACGCTTCAAGGATAATACATCACTTGTTCTTAAAGGTAACCATGTCCACAATAATTGGCCATATCCAGGTAATATACTAATCATGTCTAATTCTAATGTTAACGCTTCATTGGAACACCTTTTCCTGATTATCAGGTATGATTTCTAAAGTGAACTTATAAACAGTGTTAAAAGGTTATAATCTGAATTTTATTTTTAATTCAGAGGCATTGAGTAGTATACTAAGGTCCTTTGCTACGACGCCCTTTAATAGAGCATTAATATTGTGCCTGCCAAGTGAGCTAAAAAATCGTAATACGCCATTACCAACACTTGTGCCTTTAGCAGCCTGGACTAATGCAAACTCTTTACTGAATTTAAACCCCTAAATAGCTATAGTGGTAAACTACTTCCAGTGGTTGAGAACTAATTGACAAACATCCTAAAACCATAATCTTATATTTATTCTAAATGCAGGGTTTCTAAATATTGAATGAAGTAATTTTAACTTATTTTGAAGGCCAACCAGGGTTACGTCTAACATGACAATGCCATCAGCATACATTAAAGACTAATCTTCTTGCACTTAAGGTAGGAGGAGAAGATTAATCAGTTGTCAAATACTGTCGGAGATCGGCAATATAAATAAAAATAGAAGGGGAGCTAAGACGCATCCCAGTTTTATTTTGTTCTCCAAAGATATTTTTAATTCATTTGAAGTGCTCTGGAGGACCCCTATTCATGTCTTATAGTGGAGTTGTATCAACGTGGCTAAAATTACAGGGGGAATTTTTCAGCTAAAATATTTAGTCCAGAGTGTTTGTCGATGAACTCAATTAAAGGCTGAGTAAACATCCACAACTACAACATTCAAATTAATCTTCTGATAAAGATTGCATTTCTCTTTAAGAGTGTTATGTATCAATATGTTGTCAACGATCAATTGTTCATAGCGAAAAACTGATTGTTCAAATGGAAGAAGATCACTGCATTCCAGTCAATCTGAAAGAGCAGGCAGACAATAGAGTTGATCTGAACTGTTTGCCAGCAGTATTAAGCAGGGCAATCAGGTGATAATTCTAAGGCAACTCTCTATTTCCCTTCTTGTACATGAGGATAATTAGAGAGTCTCTCCAAGTAGATGGTAGGGAGAGCACTTAAATACAGAATTTGAATAGTTGAAATAGCAGCTTGGCCCATTGAGGCTGGTACTCTGGATACACTGATAGACCATCGGGGCTTACTGTCATGGAAGGTTTGCTAGACTCATATGATTGATGTTATTATCCTCTGTAAACCATAATTCTAATGCAGCGATTTTTAACTGTGAACAACTTGCGGACCATAGCAAGGATGTGTCTGGTTGACTATTTTTATATAAATCTTGAAAGTGTGTACACCAGGCTGCGTCACCTAAGACGACTGGCATTTTTGGAGTGGCAACTCCTGTGATAGTAGCGACATATAATGAAAACTGTGTCACATATTAATGAATGTATATAGTGTCAAGCTTTCGCGACATCTTGTTCTTGTGTTTGCTTAACAGTGAAGCTGGAGCAGAAGTGTGATTGCATTTTCTTCCAGGGATAATTTGTTTTTAACATACTGTTTGTGGATCAGAACGCAGACTTTTAAAATCAACGACACTAAATTCTTCAAATTCTTTCAATTCTGAAAGCTAAGGGTGTTGTCTTCAGAAATGTAATTAATGAGTATGGGAGCTATAGGTGAGTGGTATCATCCCACTTTACTATATAGTTTTAATGATCAAAATATTCAACTGCATCCTAGTTAACATGTTTAAAGTTTTTAAAGTCAATGTTAACTCAATAAAATTATCAAGATTGGTAGGCTCCATTCTAATTAAACTCCTGAAGCATTCACATTCATACGAAAGTTGTACATAAACTGTAGTGGATTTACAAGTCTCTCATCGTTAGGTGAAGGAATGCCAAAAAACTTCTCTAGCATGCTCATTCATAATGGCAATATTTATTTTTAAAGCCCAATTTAAAAGGTTGATTACTCTTGTATCAATGTAAGAATTACTTATCACAGGAAGATCCAATCCCCTTATTGCATCCAACTACACATGTGGTCGAGCTCATATGGGCATTGAAGTCACCCACTATAAATACAGTAAAAGTAGGGTACAGGTTTATTATGTTCGAAATTGCAGCCAGGATGTAGTCAAGGATGCAATCATAAAAATTCCCTGGTGAAATGTAAATATTAAACAACAGTAAGACTGAAGAATAAATAGAGGGTGAAATGATGTCTATTTTCATGTCTAATTTAAGTCAGTTGTATGATATAATCAAGGATACAATCATAAAAATTCCCTGGTGCAATGGAAACCTTATACAACAGTAACGCTGAAGAATAAACAGAGGTTGAAATTATGTCTATTTTCATGTCTAATTTAAGTCACGGGTGATAGTCAAACAATTCAAATCAATATCTTTAGCCAGTAGAATTGCCAGGCCCTCTTTCGCGTGACCCTACCTCGAGGGGATTGTAGGTTTGTAGAATGATATATAATCTGGAAAATCATGTTTATGGATTGGCGGTTTTGTGAGATAAATTATGTTGGTTTTAAGATTACCAGGCTTAGCAAGAGATCCACTTGTAGTTTATGGAGACTTGCGATGTTCTATGAGGTAATGTTAATGTCTATATTAGGCTGATGATCAGTCCACCACTCTTCTCCTAAGAATGTAGGTGAGAGTGGAGGATAGCAGTTACCTTTTTCCAATCTAAGACACATCTTTACGTTAGCTATACCTGATGTGACCCTTGAGTTGAAACATCTAGCCCACAGGAGGTCTCAGAAAAATAGAATCTGGAAGTGCGCAATATCCATGTATTTATAGTGTGAGCTTTGTCTTCTCTGTGATGGCAGATGACTGTCAATACCATAAACAAAAGTTGTCAATAAAGGCTCAGATCAATACTTAAGCTGGGACTGAGCAGAAATTGACACTAACACAATGAAGATTAGTAATAGATTGGTCGTTAGTTGAAATTCTACAAGTGTAATGTCTGATGATTGAATTGCATTTAGTTTGGGAATTAGGTGTAAAATATCAAGAATATGTGTTCAGTTCATTGGCTGGTCTTTGTTAGCATCCAGAAAAAGATTTCCAAAAATTAAATTAAACATGGGGGCTGAAGTTATCATTTGATTCTTAAACAAGATTAAGCAAGCTTGATCCAATAATTGAGTGAGGGTCAGTAAGATCAAAGCTCATGGAATCAGAAATACCACAAGACATAGTTGAAAAATGATAAGTAAATGACTCAGGAGGAAAAAACCTTGAACTATAGGAATCAGTTCTGTAGGTAGAGCAACAGAATGTCTGGAAGAAGTTTTGAAAAGGTCTTGATCTGAAGTGAGAGAATGAAATCAGATTTTGTCACACGGCCCATTGGGACATTGTCATCTTCACTAACTTAACATGAGCACACTGCAGCGTGCTTGCTGCTTTTGTGCACGTTACTACACGTCTTTATTTTTTGCAACATTTTCTATGGCTGCTTTCACATGAGAACTCATCGCTGTGTTCACTCTCTGCATGTTCCTGGGATTTTGACTGAACATTATGTGCAAGGTCGAACAACAATTCCCCTTGTTGTTTTGTTCTGGCCAGGCCTTAGCCCTTGGACAAAACATACCGATGCAGCTGTTGTTTGGACAACGTACTTTGGATTTTAGGGGGATACATGAATAGGTGACACACACTTGGAAAGGGACCTTTCCAGGGAGAAGAGCGGGACAGCACTTACGATGTAGATCTACCATCTATAGGCTAAGATATAGGGCAGGGACGGATTGGTACTACGGGCACTCGGGCATTGGCCAAAGTGCTGGTGTCTCAGTGCCCTCTGTGGGCCGTTTTTTCCCCCTTTCCCAGTCTACAGAGGGCCCTGGACAGGGAGAGTAAAGCAGCCTCACTGGGCGGCCATGTGATATGGCCGTTCAGCGATTATCAGCTGTGGCCTCTCCTTGACCCCCTGCCCTGCCAAGCAATCATGCTGATGGTGGGCTGGGAATCGGGTGATTGTGTGCCAGAATCGGGCTCCATGGGGGCCAAGTGTTGCTCAGGCCATTGAGCCATTTTCACCTCGGCCCCCCTGGGGCCCACACACCACAGAAACAGTGTTTGCACTTGACACCTCGCCCACAGCCCTTCTCATTCAGGGCATAGTGGGCGAGGAAGAATGGGTCTCGCTGTGGGGGCCAGGTAATGTTGTGAACTTGCACCATCTTCACCTCAGCCTCCCCCCCCACCCCCATGGATGGCCCAGCAGCTGTGTTTTGTGCTTTATCCCCTCCCCTGCCAGGCCATTTATATATTTAATGCGATTTTATATAGTGCAAACTTCACCCGAAGGTGTCAGAGCACTTTACAAAAGGACCAATTACAATAAATAAGGACTTCAGAGTACATGAGTTACATAAAAGATACAAACAGAAACACTCTAAATTCACATAGGAATGGTAGTATGTACAAAAGTCTACTACAGAAACTAGTGGTTAGAGTTACATATAAACAAGTTGCAAATTATCTCAAGGAAAAAATACAAACAGATACACTCTAAATTCACATAAGAATGATAGTAAGTACATAAGTCTACTACATATACTAGTGGTTAGAGTTACATATATACAAGTTGCAAATTCACTCAAGATTACATTTTAATGAAAGTTGAAGTGGTTAGGGTTGGACAAATATAAAATACAGATTTACACAGCATGATCTATTTGCCATTGTTTGGGTTCTTGCTTTCAGCCAGACCTTCGTTGTGTTGTTACACTCACAGGCGGTGAACTTGGGCCTGGAGGGATCCCCGAGCTGGTGATGCCCAGAGCGCTCCACATGCAGCAGGCGAGGTCCATAGCAGGGCTCCTTTTTGCCATGTTGTTTATAGGGACAGGTAGTCCCCCACTGGCAGGAGCGCGGCTCCCGCCACGCTGCAGGCACCAAGTGTGCCCGTACAGCACCTACCAGCAGCAGGTGAAGTCCGCAGCAGGGCTCCTCCCCACCTGGGCGTCCACCGGTACAGGCATTCTCTGTCCACAGGACATTGCAGGGCATCTTCCAGAAGCCCCAGTTATGAAATAGCGGCTGGCCTCTCCTCAAGCAGGGAGTATGTGTCTTGTCCCCAGGCAGATCTTCTGCAGTGATGGGGAAGGGAAAGCTCCCGAGGGTGGCTGACCAGCGTGGTCCGCTTGGTCAGAGTCTCCCCCCCTGCGGCCTACCTGATGACCGCCGGGCAGCTTCAGATCCCCAGGCTTCCACTGCATCTTGACGCCTCAAGTGTGGACTAGGGAAGATAGATTAGAGCACCCTCGATGTCGGGCGGGTGCTTTCAGAGGAGGGGTGCGAGGGGACCCCGTTCACTCCTTGGGAAGGTCGGCCCCCGCCGTTGATGTAGAGATTGCCCCACTTCGGCGGGGAAGTGGAGACCTCAGCTGCGTTGTGTTCTGCACTGCCCTGAGGCCGTTGAGGGCTGGGGAGGGTTGAGTAGTTTAGGAATAGCAGGGCTCTCGCTGTTGTTCTGGTGCTCCTGCGCTGGAGGGCTAGGGAATAATTTTGTAATAGAAGGGGGCTCGCTGTTTTTCAGTTGCTCAGCTTGTAGGCCATTGTCACCTTGAACCCGGTGTCCTTCCCAAGAACAATATCCTCCCACTTTCATGCCTTGCATGCGCATAGGCATATGTGCCTTAACGGCCAGAGTTGCAGAGATGAGAAATCAGGTTTGAGTCTCAGCTTCTGCTCAACATCCTGTGATTCTGGGCAGATCACTTCATCTCCCAGGCCCTTAAATAAAAAAATCTGATCTTGTGTAGTGTAATTGGTGTTTCTGAATAGCGCTCAAATAGCCTTTGTCTTGGGCTGAATTCACACTATATAAAACTGTCAAAAGGAAAACAACAATAAAAAATAACCATTTGTTCATGCTTTTTGATTCTGCAAAGGGAACATGATAATTAAAGAGGATGCTTTATAAAAACATAGCTTTTCTAATGCAAAATATCCATTTAATTCCCCTTAGTGCCTCACTGTCTGGTTTTCTTATGTTGTGG
Source organism: Calotriton arnoldi (assembly GCA_963921515.1). NCBI lineage: Eukaryota > Metazoa > Chordata > Amphibia > Caudata > Salamandridae > Calotriton > Calotriton arnoldi. Next base: position 62,152 of record CAWUFW010023098.1, on the reverse strand, counting down.
AGGCTGCTCTCTGACACTTAAGTTATTCCGTACCTCTTGTCGGGTGCACCTTTCTACTTCTATGATCTTTTTGTTATTCTGGGAGAGTCTAAGCGTGCACTAAGATAACATTTCATTGTATTCATATTTTCCAGTGACTCCCTCCTCAGCCTGCAATGGGGGATCTTGTTGAGTGATGTTTGTGGCATTCCTTTCCCTCCCCAGCAGAAAGGGACACTCAAAATTCCTGTCTCATCTCCATATGAACACACCCCTCACTCACTGCCTGCATGAGTGGGAAAACAGCAGACCTATAGGTTTCTGTCTTACTGCTCTGACCACACACCCTTTCTCAGTCAGCCAGTAAGACGCAGTTTCTGGATTGAAGTGGGGGTAAGAATTCATAGATTTCCTTACCGCCTCCTGATTACCACACCCACGTTAGCCAGGTGAGGGACATAAAAGCAGTTGGCCAACAGCTTGCATCAGACAACTTCAAGTTGGACTCTACAGCACCCACCATCAGGAGGATCTTATCCAGAAGTAGCAGCAAGAGGTCAAAGCAAAGACCTGCCCAGCCCTCATGTGCCCATAAGACCTGCTTCAACAGGATGCTGCTTCAGCCTACACCTTCATCTCTTTAGGCCCCAACCTTTTACTATCCTTCCCAGGAGGAAGGAATCCATGCGTAGGCCTTCAGTGACCCAGTCCAACCCCCGAGCCTTAGGAGGAAGACAGTCCTGACCCTCCCATACAGAACTACAGAGTGTTCACCCAGCCTTTTCTATTTGGTTACTCTTCTAACTAGATGCACCACAAGGCCAAGCTCCAACTCAAGAGGGCCATCAAATCCCCTTGGCACCCCACTCTCCACAGGGCTGACCAAAGTAGGCTGAGTAAAGCAGTACTCAAAGCCACATCTAGTGCGGCTCAATCGCGGTCCCACCACATCCAGAAAATCCTGCACTAGGCTCAGTGCAGTCGGTCTGCCCCAAAGCTTTACTGACTTAGCACATCCAGCACCCAGAAATGCAATGTGTTGCTAGCCAATCCCTTCCTCTGAAGCAAGAAGGAACAGGTAGGAACCATTTTTACAGATTTGTTTACGAATTGTTTGCACAATTAACTGATTCATTTGTGTGCCAGTTAACATTTTAACTCTATTTTAAAGGCCTCATCCAAAATTCAGACAAGGGACATATTTCTTTATATGCCAGGAATATAAATTAGTAAGTTTTGGTTAGTTTTTGGCTGTAGTTTATAGGTCATTCTGACTGAACTCTGCTTTAGGTCCTAGGCCGGAATGTGGCAACATGTGTGTGTTGATTTCAGGATATGTCTAAGACTTTGTGCAATGTGCTTTCTCAAAAGAGAACTGTTTGAGCCTCATTCTACGCTAGGCCCTGCTCGAGGCTAGCAACATTTGCAAACTTGACACTTCTTTCTCTGTGCAGAAGGATTCCCTTTTCTAGCATTTTGAGGTTATATGTTCTGATTTTCTATAATTTTCATGGTTATTGCCATCCATAGAGGAGCTTTTCTGAAACGTAATTGCCTCGGGTCTACTTAAGGGCTTAGGCACTGTTATGCACAAACACGTGGCTCTATTCTGCCTGTGAGAGGAGGGCCATTTGGTATAGCACAACTTTTTCTGGTTGGTTGTGTTTTGTTATCATACATGTGGCCCCCCAGAACGTGCTTTAGAGTTGGTGCTACAGCATGTATCTTACACATGGAGGGGCATGTGAAGAATTATGAGGGATTGTTACACAGAACTGCAGTGCTCCTAGTCTCCACCAATGGTACTGGCTGTATAAGCTTTAAAAGGCTTAATTTACCAAACATGTCTCTACAAATGAGACCTCTAAGAGTAACCAAATGGTGTTTCATGAAAGGGCATGCCCCGTGAATGTGGGCCACTTTTTTCAGGAGTGCCAGACCCAAATTGTGATCCCAATCCGACCCTGGTATGGGGTCTGCTGACAAAGCCCAGAGATCTTCTAATATATAATTATACTGCTTCTTAGCAAGGGGAGGGAGGTTAGGCTCTATAGTCTTTCCATGATGACATCTCCCTTTATGATATATGGACTAGCTGCTATGCTGATTGTATTTGTACTATGCATTTTCCTGCTTGCTGTGGCACATATACTGCACTCTAGGGCACGTTAGTTAAATTAAATATTTTAAACTATTTCGTGTCTCTGTCAGGTCTTATTGCGGACAAGTGCAAGAGTGCGAGCGAAAGGGTGTGTCTTGTTACTGCAATTCCTGAGAGATCTGGGAGTGTTGTATTCTGGGGTGTCTAATCATTTGTTGTGAGACACTATAGCTAGTCGGTCCTGGGCTCATGAGTACTAAGGTGGTAGGATGACTCAGTCCCTATACACCAAGGTCCTATAATCCTGCACATAGTTTGTGCAGAATCCCTGCAACATGGCGCCACCAACGTTTGGTCTGGTACTTATTCACGAGACCCCTGAGTAGTGCTTGTGCTTGTCCACAATTCCCTCTCACCGGTTTTCGGAGACATCCGTGGTGGGGGGGGGGGGCATAGCCGCCTATATTTGTATCTTTGTAGGTTTTTCAAGCTTGAATTTTAAAAGGTTCTTCTTTACCATGTTTTGCGCTACCATTTTCCTGGTTTCTTTCTTCCGTTTATCAACATGGCACAACCGGTCGCTATTGGGGCACATAACCGCGCTGCGGTTACAGCTTTCTTGACTCAACATGGAGTCCCCGTGGCAGGGGCTAACATTATTTTTGTTGTCAAAGCAGATGCTGCTTTTCGCTTCGAAGTCTTTTAGTCTTGGGTTACGTTCCCCGCTGTGGATGGGAATGTTAATTTGTTTCATGAATACACGGGGGCTGCGGCTCCGCATGCTTATCGTCCTTATGCATTACTTGAAGTTCCGTTGACAGCCTGGTAGCATACCATTTGGTTTAATGGTGCCCTTCCTCACCCTGTTACTGCTGTTCGAATGGGCTTCTTATCTATTGATGGGACAACATGGCCAGTTTTGGCCGGTTATACACCACATCCAAACTATCTTAATGTTACACTCGCAGAGCTACGTCAGCTACATACATCCTTGATTCACATACACAGAAGTGTGATACAGTTTATGTCATGAGCTATTCATGTGGCTCCGACTGGAGCTGCACCTCAGCCACCAGGACAGTGGTGGTCTTGTCATTAGTCCCGTCATGATTAACTCTGTGATGGGCAAACGTCCTCAAAATCGTGCTGACTTGCCATTTTGGCTTGCTCAAAAATTTGAGCAACTTGAAGCTGTTTTTCCACATACAACTCCTGTAGAAAAACACAGGATCCTTACAATGAGTTTGCCGAGTGGTTTGATTCCCGCTTTAGCCGACTGCACCACCTGGGGGACGGTGTTTGCTTCAGTGTATACACTGTGCTTTGGCACCCCCTCCATGAGCGTTCTACCTAGCATTCTGAAAAAGGTACAAGATGAACACGGGGCTGGTCCAGCCCTGAATTTGGGGATGAAATTAGTGGGAATGTTCCCTATATCTCCGATATGATTCTGGCCAACATTAAAGGTGAATCAGTTTGCTTACAAGTACATCAACGCCTAGCGGCGGTGCCGGACGTGGATCAGCAGCGACAGTTGCTGGATATTATTGCAGCTGTGTATACCTCTTTAGGTCGCAATAGCTTGGGGATTCGACCATTTGCTCAGCCACAATCTAAACCCCCTCCTGAAAAGGAGGGTCGTTCAGTCTTTCCTAAAATGGCTTGGAACAAGAATTAGCGGTAGCAACAACAGAAGCCTGGCTCACATGCTGGTTTGCCACCACCTGACGCTTCTGAACGTAGATATGATTTGCGTGACCGCTCTAAAATTAAGACACCTGAGAAGTTCCAGGTTCCTGATCCTCGTTCTCCTTGTTCCTTTCAGGAATCGTCAGATCAACAGTTCGGTGGGGGAGGACGTCAGGATCGCAGACAAGTAGAGTCTGCGCAAGCAATACGTGACCCTCAGCGACAGTTTGATCTAAAAGTCAAGCAGGAGAAACCACCTCAATATCGACTGCAGTTTCAGAAGAAAAAAGTTGCTGCTTTCACTGCAAAGTATGCCTCAGACGGTGAGAACCCTGCTCCTAGACAGGAGTTGGGCGGTAACCCTCCTCGACAATGCAGCGGAGGTTACCATAGTGCGGCAGACACTCCACCAGCGTCTGGAGGTGAAAGCAACTGACACTTTCATTACCGTTGAAAAAGCTGACACTCGAGTTGCCCCTCCTGATAGGCTTTATGAAGTAATCCTCCAAATTGAGGGTGATATTAAACGCCCGACTAAAGCAGCCTTTTGGGAAAATCTCACTTCTTCCTATGATATTTTGTTAGCGGAGGTTGATTGACCTCCACCTTTTGTCCTAGCTTCCTCTAGAGGGGAAGATGTTATTCTACCTAGTTTTTCACAATATGTTACAGATGATGATAAAATGGCTTTTGCTTCGAAGTGGCCTTTATCCTTAGCCCTGGCGTTATATCGCAATCAGGCAGGTTGGGACGAGGATTTCCCGGTTCATGTTATTCCTTTGCGTTCTACACCTCATCCCCAACCCCAATATCCGATCAAACGAGACGCTAAAGCGTCCGTAAGTGACACTTTGACTCAATTGGAATACCAGGGTGTGATTGAACCCTGTGTTTCATCAATGAATAATCCTCTTTTTCTGATATTGAAATTGGACGGTTCATATCGCATGGTTTTAGATTACAGACACTTAAACAGTCATGTTCGTACCTTTGCGTTTCAGAACACACATAGCTCTGCGTTAGTGAATAAAACATTGTTCGAAAAAGTACAAAACCACATTGGATATTTCCAATGGATTTTTCAGTCACTCTGGCTCCTGAGAGCCGTGATTTGACCGCATTCAGGGGTATATTCACAAGAACATGCGCTAAACATCTCCAAAAAATGTTAACGCAACTTTACACAGCGCAGTCTATCGCGGGAAAATAACCCTGTGTTAACGTGGAATTCACAACACGGCGGTACCATGCAATAGCCTCCCGAAACCGCGTCCAATGTCCGCGATACAACCACCGCGACAGCGATAAAAACACAAACCCCAACGTGCAAAAAGACGCGATGGGCCCAAACGCGATAAGAAAACAGTGATAACCAGCGAGAGGCCAGCAATACCCACGCGCAATGCGGGAAAAAGCACAAGAACAGCATACGGAAAATGCCACTAAAAAGGAAATGAACTGTGGAGTACCACGGATGCACCCTGACCGACTGCAGAGGACAACATGAACCCCACAATCCCCACGGAGGAACACCCAGGAATCCAGGGGTCGTGGAAGGGCAATGAGAAGAGGAAGACGGGGTACAGTCTGCAGGAAAACACGATTATCGTCACGGATGAGATAGAACCCCACCACCAACTGTACGTCACCTCCAACGTGTCATTGGCAACAAAGAGGCAAAGATGGCACACCATCTCGGACCATGTGAATGCCGTCGCAGCACCGAGGAGGACAATGGAAGAGGACAAGAGGCGCTGGATTGATGTGAATGGCAAAACCAAGCAGAAACTCGCTGTCAACATGAAAGCAGCAACGCACTTCGGAGGAGGGGGGCCAGCAGAACACCAGAAGCTGAATGACATGGAGAAGATGGTGCCCACAGTCATCAGTCGGGAGACGGTGACAGGAGTTGGGGATCCGGACACTGCCCAACATGACCCGACACTACATCTACAGGGTGCGTATTGACCAGGGAGTGGGGGGACGGGGGGAGATGGACACAATGGCACACATGCACAATTAAGCAGAGCACACTGCACACCCACAATGACTCAGGATCATGTCCTTGATCCCACGGGAACACTTCAGCACACACACAAACACCAAGTAGTCCCACGTACACCATGTGCCCAAAGGGGCACCCACACAACACATCAACAATCACACAACCAACACATGCACACGTGCAAAACACAGCAAACATGCATATACGTCAGCCACACTGACAATGCAAGAGACACCACATGACGAGTAGCATGGCTGCAGTCCAATCATCATGACAATGTTCACGGCACGACACTGAGGTGGCTGAGTGCGGACCACAACCGGAAAGGAGCAGGTCACACTCGGACACAACCACCTGCACAAACAACCCCTGACGTCAACGACACATCTGCGGACAAACCATGCCCAAGAGTCACAACTCGACAAAGAGCACAAGTTACCCAAGTCTGCAACATCTCAGCATTGTGGAAGCACAGAACTGAAAGGCACACCGCATGAAAGGGATAAGTGGCAGCCAAATCAGAGCCGCAGGAGCGACTGACCCACCGTGCAAAATACGCACATAAGAATAAGTGCACCTCGACATTGACAACATCGTGGTACAAACAGCAACACCTCCACAACAGAACACAGGACACAACTGGTACCGCATATGTGCACAACATGGCCAATCACATCTGGCACAGCAGGAAACTGTGACATGACAATGTACAAGTACAACATGTAACCTGCAAATATTTTTTATTCACTCATGCTGTGCTTGTGGACATTTTGTACTGTCCCATGAGTGCCAGGGATGGCCACAATGTGATGTGCTCATGTGAAGAAATTAGCAATGAGGGTGTTCCTACGGGCTATTCCTGCCGCAGCTGCAGTGGGATGTGGGCCACCTGTCCCATCGTCCTCATCATCGTCCGGTACTTCTGGAACTTGAATCCATGGGGCATTGGTGCGTACACAGATGTTGTGCAACACACAACATGCAACGATCCTCTTGCACACGATGTCTGGGCTGTACAGGAGCCTTCCACCTGTGCCGTCCAGGCACCTGAAACGTGACTTCAACAGGCCAAATGTGCATTCCACGATGCCCCTGGTGCGTATGTGGGCTGCATTGTACTGCCTCTGGGCGGGTGTGTTCGGGTCTCGGAGGGGTTTCATCATCCAAGGGCAGAGTGCATATCCTTGATCACCTGGGACAGTGCAGAGAGAAAAGGGTCAATACTTGGTTCGGCATGATGTGTTGGCAGGCCCACTAGTCCAGTGACGCCTGTGCTGGCTGTGTGTGGGGTGAGTGTAAACCAGCCCTCAGGGAGTAGCTGGTGCTGGCAACAACTTCAACAGTCATCAGGCACTCAGGAATGCAATGTTCGAACAGCAAGGGACCATGACGTGAGTTGCACAGAGTTAGTGGCCCCGGATGCACAGCGGCCGACACGGGCCTACTGCCACGGGACGCTGACTTGCGGGACACTGGGGTAGGGTCATGAGGGCAGAGCAGGGTCTCGTATGTATCAAAGGTGGTTTTCGTGGAGTGTCTCGGGGAAGAGTGGGAGGTGTACCCCCAGGGCATGATGCAGAGGGCACATACCAGCTGTGTCCGGCAACATGGCGGATATGAATGCCACAGACTCATGCCAAACACCAAGTCCGTACCTGCCAGTTGCTGATGACAACCCCCAGGCCACAGGCTCAGAGACCAACAATGTTCTGCCGGAGGCTGACGGTGACTCACGGCGCACAGGGTTAGTGGCACCAGGTCAGTCCTTGCTAGTGGTCGACCTCCTCCGTAACGGTGATCCGTGTTTCCACCAGACTGAAACGCATCTTTCTCTCACTCCTCTCCCTGCGTTCACTGGCATGAACTCTGCCATTGATTAATGAAGGCTCAGTTCTAGATGTGGGACATACTGGACCGCAGTGTAGGCCGGCTGCAGCGGTGGAGTATGTCAACGAATGGGAACTCCTGGGGGCCTGTGTCATGGAGGACAGCGATGGTCTGAGGAGGCTGCCAAGGTTGTGGGCATGGGTCTTAGAGCTAGCACTGGCAAGTGGTGGGCCCTCTTTGACACACGACGGTGTCGGCAGGTGAGCAGTGCGGCCTTGGAGCGCTGGGGCGGGCAAGCCGGGTATGGGTATCAGAGGCCTGGGGTGCAGCAGGCGCACAGGCTCGCAGGCCCCGCTGCTCACGGCGTCGGCCTCGTGGCGGGCTGAGAGGTGCCGCCCTGGCAGTGACGTTGGCCATTCCGGGAGAGCACCACGCTCAGCGCCACAGTGTTTTTATCCACACCCCTGCGCAGGCCTGGCATAAGCCGGGCCAACCCACTACGCTCACGCACACAGGGGGGGACGCAGCAAGCGACATTTCCGCGATCTAACTCACAGCCTGGGTTGACATGGTTGCGTCCACTGTTCACTACTCTCCAGACACCAGCAGTTAATGTCTGCATGGACATATCTGTGGTTTGCATACCCAGGTCTGTCCAGCACATTCACGCCACACTTGTCGTTGTGTACATTCCCTTGCCTCCTTCGCACATGCCTGCTTTCCGCCTCTCCACACGTTCAGCTGTTGTGTGGCTGTGGTGCCATGATATAGCTGGCTTGGGTACATGGGAAGCCCAGGATCCCAATGGAGTTGTGTTGTTGTGTCTGGTAGGTGGGCATGTTGATTGACATGCTGTATGTGGTTTGGTCACGTGTGCATTCCCACAGTTGTGCGTTGTGTGATGGTGGCTTTGAGGTGTGTGGTGTGTTGATTTGGTACTTACCAACGAGCAGTGCATTTCCATAGGTGCCATCCTGGAAGCGCTGGTTGATGATGGACTGTTGGAAGATGTAGGAATCGTGCACACTGCCTGGGTAGTTTGCGACGACATTGGTGAACATTCCCCGGTGGTCCACTATTGCCTGCACATTGTTGGAATGCGTGTGCTTTCTGTTGCGGTAATTGTGTGCAGTGGCGGCAGGGGGCACAAGTAGGACATGTGTGCAGTCAATTGCCCCCAACACGTGCGGGAAGGCAGCTATGGCGTAGAAGCCTTGCTTGGTCTCCAGCTGTTCCTGCGCAGTGTGGGGAAGTGAAGGTACTGGGGTATGAAGCTGATGATGGCATCCAGGACAGGTGTGAGGAACTTTGATAGGGCTGGCTGTGAGACTCCTCCGACTCTGGCCGTTGTTGGTTGGAAGGTACCAGAGGCCAACATGTGCAGCACAGCCAGCAGCTTTGTCTGCGGAGGGATGTTGGTTGTCCGCTGTGTTGGGACCGTCAGCCTGTGGCCGATGTGGGTCATGATGCGGAGGATGGTTGTCCTTTTGAGCCTGTAGTGGGCAATGACTTCCTCGGGCAGTAGGTCTGTGAGACTAGTGCGTTTTCGGTAGGTCCGCTGTCTTACTCTGCGCTGCCTCTGTGGTGGTACGGGGGGGTGCCGGTCCGGGTCCTGGGGGTGGTGGCGGTCCTGGGGGTGGTGGTGGGTGTTGTGGCCCTGTTGGGGCTCCAAGCTGCATGATGAGTAGCTCCATGGCGTCGGTTGTTCTTCGGGTGTGGCTGTGTTCGGGGCTCCATTGCCTACTGCAGGTAGTCGTCCTGCTTAACACCAGCAAGAGGCAGGTGTTAAATACCTGCTGCTACCGCGGCTTATCGCGTGGTTTTGGCTCGCATCGCGGAGCTGGCAGTTCGTTGTGAAAGTGGTGTTGTGGTGTTTTCGTGGGTTTTTGCACGGGAACGCCTACTCTGCATCTCATTAGGGTTAGTTGGTGGTGTCACCCGTGGAGATAAATTTTGCGGCAGTTATAGCTGGAATACTGGCGATGTCTGCAGTTTGCACCCGCTTGTGAATGGGGTGTTAAATCTATCTCCACTTTTGATGCGTTAAGGTGGCGATAACTCGGCGATAAGTCCTTGTGAATATGCCCCTCAGTGCGTTGGGCAACCAACGCCGATATGCGAGATTGCCTATGGGATATAAGAATTGCCCTGGTGTGTTTGCAGCACGCATAGTATCCCTTTTGCATGAGGTCAACCCCGATGCCTTCTCGTACGTCGATGACATATACTTGACGGATGATGAATTACAGCCGCATCTCTTTCATGTGGACCGCATTATCACACATTTTGCCAACTTTGGTTACAAATTCAATTTTGATAAATCTCACATCCCCTTCTTGGCGGTTCTTTTTCTTGGTTACGAGCTCAATAATGAAGGTAGGGGGTTGGCCCCCCACTTTCTGGAGAAATGTGCACAATTACAACCTCCACCTACACTTAAAAAATTGCAGCGTTTGCTGGGTTTTTTGAATTTCAGGAGGACATACATTCCTTATTATGCCCAGCATATCAAACCACTTTACTCATTGATACAACCTTCTTTTTCATCTTCCAGTTGGCTTCCGGAACATACAGCAATTCTTCGGTCTCTGCAGTCTGATGTGCTTGTGACCAACTTCTTGTTAACACGAGACAATTTTACAAATTTAGTCATAAGGATTGTACCAGGGGCGTTAGGCTTTACTTACTTGACGTTCAATGAGGGGAACACTGTCCCCGTTGCATATAAATCGCATTTGTATACTCCAGCTGAGATGTATTTCTCTTCTACAGAAAAGATTTTGACCGCTGTGCAGATGGCTATTCTTAAGGAATGCTCTCTGGCTCAGGGAAAACGCATTTTCATGGTTTCGCCGGTACCTGCTTTAGAAGCAGTTACAAAGGCTAGTGTCCCAAATTCTAAAGTCTTGCATCCATGTTGGATACAATGGGCTAGTTCTTTGACGTCGGCTGATGTGAACTTTGTCTTTGACCCTTCTTTGCAAACACAGGAGTTTTTACAATATGAACATGTTCATCCTCCTCCTTTGTCTTTACTTCCTCTTGATCAGTACAAATGCACAAGTTACACTGATGGATCTGCGCAGCTAGCCATTGGTTCTAAACTTGCTTATTCTGCAGCCTGCGCAATTGTGGCAGGGAAGATTGTTGTTGGGGATTTTAAATCCTCCTTGGTGCACACACAGTCTCTAGGAGATTGCACGGCTCAATTGGCAGAGCTACGTGCTTTGGTTTTGGCTCTAGAGTTTGCTGATCCAGAAGTTCCAACTCTTGTGGTGTGCAATTCATTTTACTGTGTACAATCCTTCAATGACAATATGTTCTTCTGGACACAAAATGATTTCCGTGATTCTAAAGGTAGCGCAAATTAAGCATAAAATGCTTTGGGTCCGAGTGGCCGCTCTTAAGGAACGTTTGCCACTCACACATGTCATCCATACATTGGGCCATCAGCGTGTGGGAGCACATTATGTTGGTAATTCGCTGGCTGATGAGGCAGCCAAATCTGCAGTAGCCACATGTTCAGTAGCAGCAGTCACTAGGTCTGTGACTAAAATTGATTAGGATTTTTGGCGGCTATAGCTGCAACAAAAGAGGGGACGGAGTTCCCCCAAGGTTTTCCTTCACGTTACACATACCACTTGTCGTCTGATAAAATTCCATTTGCACCTATTCCGTCCGTTGGGGATCGGCTGATTCCCAACGAGGACCACAGACTTTCTTTGATTATTGCCGCACATGAAGGCGTGGCTTCTGCCCATGCCGGAGTAAATGCGACAATTTCACTTTTGCAGCAACGTTTTTGGTGGCATGGTTTATACCAACAGGCACCTAAATGTGTTCTTTCTTGTGACATTTGTCAACAACTTAAGCCTTCTACTGTTGCACATCCACCACATACTCAACTTTACATCTCAAATCAGCCATTTGGCTGTATTTATCTTGATCACTGTGGTCCTTTGACATCTGACACTGCTTTTAAACATATCTTGGTTGCAGTGGATTTGTGCACTAGATTCCTATGGGCTTGGCCACAATGCAGTGCTGACGCTCGAACTGTTATAAAAGATTTGCGTGTCTTTGTCAGGACATTTGCCTGTGGCACCTTCCATTCTGACCAAGCTCCTGCATATGTCTCTAAGGCTTACCGGGATGCGATGAAGTCTCTGGGGGTGCAGGTGCAATTCTCGTCTCCATATCGGCCTGAGGGCAATTCTGTTGTGGAGCGGATGAACCCTGACTTAAAGCAATCTTTAACAGCAAGGGTTTTAGGTACTGGCAGGGGCTGGCTGACTCATCTTTATGGAGTCCAGCGTGCACTTAATAATCTCCCAAGGAGATCTCTAGGTGGACGGACCCCATACGAAATGCTCTTTGGCATAAAAATGTTTGTGCCAGACCTTGATGGTTTAAACGTTGTGACGGCTGCCGCAACCTTTGACATAGATAACCATTGTGCTGTGTTACAGGAACTACAAAAGCTCGAGCTTCACAAGCAAAAGCCCATTTGCCCTCTTCCACGGATCATGCGGTGCTGATTGCTGTTTCTGGCTGGCTTCCTAAAGTTGGAGATCTGTTCCGAGAGAAGGTGGAGAACAAAAAAGAATTTGGTCCATCGTACCGTCACCAGTCAGAGTCCTGGTCTTAAAAGGCACCCGTACAGTGATTCTGCCTCCACTACCTGGTCGAAAGGAGAATCGTTACATTTCCATCGAACATGCCAAGCGACACCATATGGCCGATACTGAATAGTATGCCTCTAAGCATTCCACGCCGGGATGTTTCACTGAATCTGATGTCTTCTGTTTCTTCGACTACTCCCCAACAAATGGCGGGGGAGATGGAAACTTCAATTGATTTATTGCCTGTTTTACCTTCTACAACCACAACTGCGGATATTGAGTATGCTTCTCCTCCCATTGAGGTTATAATTTACATTCCTGAAAGTACAGTCCATTCACCTTCTACTGAATCACAACCACTGCTGTTTCAGCTGGGATCCAGTGGTTACTATATGAACCGCACTAGCTTTTCTTCTGAATCATCTTTGTCGTCATCATCTGTAGCAGAACCTCCTACATGTACCAGTCTTTTCATCTCCTGGTTCAAAAAGACTTACCTAGTCCCTCCATGGACATACTTCAGGATGGTGCTGACAATGGCGTTCCTTATCATGTGGCTTGGGTTCGTGACTGTGTTTTTCCTCTTGATTAATGACCATTACTTACCTAAACGCTCTGCTGTGAACTTGGTTGACGGTGTTCTGGCCTCACACACGTTGTCTCACAAAATGAAACAAGATCAAGCCCTATTTAATATTTTAGCATTCCCAGTTGTTGATGGCATTGTTTGGGATAAAGTACCATATGATATCCATGGCCCGACAAAACTTTTGAACATTCCATACTTTTTCCGCGTTTCCTTAGGTGATGTGGTTTTGCCTGACATACACTCTGATGACTGGGATATTCATGTTGTTCATTCATTGTTTTCTGATATGAAATATTATACTGCTTTTGACACTGAAGATTTGTATTTGAATTCTGCAAATTATGCTGATTTATTCTGTTATCAACATTTTGGCCATCATTTTTTACACAAGACCAAAACTCTTAGACCATTTTTTAATTTTACCCAATGGGAGCATTGCCCAACACCTTGCAGTGGAGTTCAAGGACCCAACAGAGTAAATTTATGTATTTTTCTGGTTACAATCTTGCTGACCCTCAGTCCTATTTTTATAAACTAACGATACCATCCCACACTAAATTTATGTTGACCCACACAAAATTAGTTTATTCCTTGTCCTTCATAACTGATTTGTCTGTGAAGGGTTATGAATATTGGAAGGACACAATTGATTTGAAATCCATTTGGGGTACCAAAAATTGGCATGTGCAGGGCACAGAATCATTGCTTCATGCATGTCTGATACCGTCTCAGCCCATATTTTTAAATGAGACAGTACAACAGACTACTTGTTTTGGTTTAGCCACGGTCAAGAATCTAAATGTTCCCTCCATTCCATTATTGGCCCCTTATGACACATGGCAAACACATACCAACTACACGATTGAAGACTTAGCTGTCATGTTTGAGAATGGCACACTTAACTCTTCCGCTATTGACCCCTTGGGATGGTTACTGTGGCCAACGAGCTCCAATGCATGTCAATTAGGCTTTTTAAATACTACACAGGGGTTTACACAAAGTAGACCTGATCCACATTTTCCACATTCCCATACAGTTGCCACATATTCAGTGGGTAAATTGTGTCACCAATGGTTGGAACATTCCACACTGTCATACAACACCTTTCTCTCTTGTCAGGTGACATTGATCTGGCTGATTTTCTATTGGGTCCAAAGTCCCCTCGATCGAAATGTTTTGTTTATGCAGCCTATAATGAATTTTGGAAGCTATCGCAAGTGGAAGCAGCGGTCCGCCTGCGCCAAATTGACCAAGCTAATTTAGAAAATGTTCTTGCTGTTGTCGATAGCAGCATTAATACACTTTCTTCTCGTATATATACATTGGATAATATTGTATCATCAGTCATTGACATTGTTCATCATGAAGTGTCTGTTTTGTATCATGGTCGTAATCAGTTACGTTCTGTAATGCAATTTGCATGGACCTTACAAACGCTCAAAAGTGAAAAAGTGCCGTGGGATTATCTGAATGCTTCTGCACTGTTTTTGCCATTTAATTTGACTAATAAGCAGAACATAATGTCAATGAAGAACGCCACATGTACATTGTTACATATTGAACAATTAAAACAGTTACCATTTTCTGTAGCAGAGCCTGATTCAGCTGTGTGGTTAATACATGGGTTATTTCACTGCCTATCTCACTTTTTCAGTTTACAGCCTGTTTGAAACATTATCCAGTTGGTAGATATGAGCCCCTTGGCAGTAACTTTATTCATGAATTATGGTCGTTACCTTTCACCTTTAGATGTCAACCCGCGGGTAAGGAAGTTTTCCTTACAGAGGAGTATTGCGATTCCACAGCAGGACATTCCCTAGTCTGTAAACAAGTTAAACTCCACGGCGCCTCTAACATTTCGGCCCCTAATCTGGCTTGTTTTTTAAAAGGTACCCCTTCCCAACTATAATTTTGGCGCTAACGTTGCTTTCTAACGGAATTTATCTTACTTTGAATAACCATGACTGCTGCGGCTTATGGGCTGGCATCCCGTATATAGTAACAGTTTCCCAACGAGTTACATGTTACAGCAATGTCCTGTTCCCACCCCCATATGGGATTGTAGATAGTTCGCTTTGGCCTTCCATTCCAACTTTGAAAACAGATTTCAATAAGCTAAGCAGACTCAAAGCTCTATTGTTTCAACAAGAAGTGGCTCTCACATGAGCTCGAGAGACCTTGGAATTGCAGGTGGGCGAGAACCGCAAGTGAGATTCACTCACTGCTAAATACGAATCTCCCACTCCATTTTGGAGAATGAATACACTGCATCTGATACAGAGGGCCACGCCCACTTTTTAAAACTTGTGGGATCCAGCCTTGTTTCCTCCTTTCAGACTATTTTTGGAGTAATACCGGCCTTTATCAATTCAATTTTTTCCAGCGCCATTGGAGGGTTCCTCCTGGTACTCCTGTTGATTTGCGGCGTGCTTGTTCTCCTATTATTGCTTCGCAATGGCTGCTCGATCTGTGGAGCTGCCAAACCCAGTCCAGTTGCACCTGTACCGTGATCGAATACGGCAGCTTTTTGGTTCAATGCCAGTGAAGTCTTTTGCCATCGACTATTGGCTGTCCTTCCGTTATGCCTGCTTCACCTGCGTGCAACCTGTGTTCCACTGCCTCCGGTGCCCTTTTCGATGGGCCCTGGATGTGTGCCTCTCCAATACCAGACATGCTGCCCTGGATTACGATCTGTTAATTGGTCAGTTGAAGGCCCATTACCAGGAGTGTGCCATGGGTAGGCGTTTGGTGTGTGATCCTCTACTTGGACCAACGGCAGACTTGAGTACTTGTGCTCGTGCGTAGAGCATCATCGAAGTTAACGCAGGTTGCCCTGAGATGCTCCTAATGGCCTCTGGATTTCAGGAGCATGTGTGCTCGTTCGACCTACTTAACTGGATGGAGTACCTTTTTACTATGGAAGGGACAGACAACATTCTGGAGTTCATGGCATCGCGCTTTTCCCCGCAACATTTCGGTCTCTGAAGATTAACTATGAATCAATGGCTTTTTTGAGTACCCGATTGGAAAACAATTTTTTGAAAAAATAGAACCTTGTAATAAAAAAATTTTTTGGGCTTCATAATTATCCTAATTGGAATACCACTGAGTCACTTTGCCTCTCCTTACCTCTGATTTTTGTCTTAGCATATGGCTACCAACCTGGCCAAGGGGAGGGTGTCACGTGGCCCATAGGGACATTGTCTCTTCACTTACTTAGCATGAGCACGCTCCAGCTTGCTTGCTGCTTTTGCGCATGTTAGTACACGTCTTTATTTTTTGCAATATTTTCTATGGCTGCTTTCACATGAGAACTCATCGCTGTGTTCACTCTCTGCATGTTCCTGGGATTTTGACTGAACATTATGTGCAAGGTCGAACAACAATGCCCCTTGTTATTTTGTTCTGGCCAGGCCTTAGCCCTTAGACAAAACATACCAAGCGGTAATCTGCCTAAAATCATTCTTATCGGATCTGGAGCTTACCCAATTCTGTGACCGGCGAACTCACAACAAAGGAGAAATTCTGGACCTCATCATATCAAATGGTAATACCATCACATTGGATGACATTACCACTTGTGATTGGTCCGACCATTACAGCATCTTCTTCTTTATTAACAGGGAGATGTCCCAGAAGAGGGATCAACCAAAGAAAATTAAACAATGGAAAAGTGACCTCAGGAATATTAACACAGAAGTTCTAGCAACCGAATGTAAATATGCCTTGTCTTTCCAAGATGACATGACTGATGTACATGATCTCACTGACTTCTATAATTCCACTATCGCTGGTATCATGGATTCCATAGCACCTCTACAACTAAAAAATGCCTCCTCCAAAATCTCCAAACCCTGGTTCAACGGCAACCTAAACTCTGAACGTCACAACTTAAGGGCAGCTGAATGTTCCTGGAGATCCAAACCATCCTCGGATCATCTAAAAGTCCTTAGATCGGTAAGGAGCTCCTATAATAAAAAAAATCAAGAGTGCTAAGGCCGATTACTTCAGATCCCAACTTATTCAAGCCTCTAATCGCCCCAAGAAACTTGTTGAAATTGTCAAACAACAATCAGCGAAAGCACCCAACCATCTTGACTCAGGAGATGACTCTCCTTCATGCGACGAATTGGCTGCTTTCTGTTTGGAGAAAACTAAACTCATCAGTATTGACCTTGAATCTAAGAAGGCCTTTCTTCCATCATACGAGACTGCAGCTCCTTCTGCTCTCTCTGCATGGCTCGAGCCACTTAGTATCAGCACCAAGAACAAGGCCACTTGGTGTTCTTTCACTCCCCTCAGTGAAAACGACATCTACAAAACCCTTCTTAGTATCAACCCTTCTAATCACTTCAGCGACCCGCTGCCACCAACTGTCTTCAAAGAAATGAAGGATGCCTTCATCCCCCTCTGGACAAAGATTGTCAACGCTTCATTATCACAAGGCAAGATCCCCGAATATCTAAAAGCAGCTCAGGTATCACCCATTCTTAAAAAACCTAATGCAGACAGATCTGATCTCAACAACTTTCGTCCCATCTCCAACATCCCCACTCTGGCTAAGCTCCTAGAAAAATGCCTGCAATTGCAACTTTGCACTCACATTGAGAATTTCCGACTCTTGGATCAACATCAATCTGGCTTTCGGAGTGGTCACAGCACAGAATCGGCGCTCACTCACATTATGGATGACATTTTAAAAATGCTAGGCCAAAATGAATCCTGCCTCCTAATCCTCCTTGACCTGTCTTCTGCATTCGACACAGTGGTTGTATGTTGGAACAACGAGTTCCACAACCACGACTTCCCTAACAACGAGGTCGCAACCACGACCTCGTCTAAACCACAACTTTTTTTTACCACGCATTCCTTTACCACGTTTTTTCGTGTTAAAGAAATGCGTGTTAAAAAAAATGCTTTTCTACTACTACTACTACGATCCCCCCAAACCCTCCTGCCCCTTAAAAATGAATTCGCCCCACACCCTTTTAACAATCACTAAAAACGAATCCCAAACCCCTACCCCCTAAAAACGAACTCAACCCCCGTATTACTAATTCTCCCCTCTTAAAAATAATCACGATCACCCCCACCTCCTAAAAACGAACTCAACCCCTTTTATTCTAATTCCCCCACACCATATAAACAAACATAGCGCCATAAAAACTAATCCCAAACCCCCACCCCTAAAAACGAACTCAACCCCCATAAAACTAATCCCCCACCCTATAAATAAGCACGATCACCCCCAACTCCTAAAACCATACTCAACCCCTTATAAACTAATTCCTCCACCTTAAAATTTAATACGATCATCAACGCCCCTAAAAACGATCTCTACTCCCTACAAACTAATCCTTCCCACACCTTCTAAACTAACACGATCACCCATACCCCCTAAAAACTAAACCTAAACCCCTCAAAACTAACCCCAAACCCCTCCACCCCCTACAAATTAACCCCTCTTACCTGTTCCTCTGCGACTGCGACGCTCCCCCGAACTCCGCCCTGCCCGAACACTAGACCGAATGAGCCTTAACCACGCACATGCGTGGTTAAGGCTGAGTCGTCGTTCGGGCAGGGCGGAGTTCCGCTTTCGTGACTCCGGAACTCGTTGTTCCGGAGTCGTTGTTCAGGATGTTTCCCGACACGGTTAATCACAACAACCTCTTAGCCATTCTGGAACACAGGATGGGCATTTCTGATCTGGTTTTACAATGGTTTTCGACCTTCCTTCACAGTAGATCCCAAAGAGTCAAGATGAATCAATCCCTATCCCAGTCTTCTACAGTCTCCATGGGAGTCCCACAAGGGTCTGCCCTTTCTCCCATACTCTTTAATATTTTCTTGGAACCGTTAGCGAATGCACTAAACTCCATGAACATTCTTTTTCATATGTACGCGGATGACACACAAATTTACCTGAAAATCACCTCCTCTGAAGACTTCACCTCACTCAACTCTCTACCCTGATGAATACCCAAAACTGGCTAACTGAGAACCACCTCCTGCTCAACACCGCCAAAACAGAATTCCTTCTCATATCTCCCCCCAATCACACCCCCAAGATTGACCTCTGGATGTAACACCTCACTGCCTGCAACTGCTCTCCTCACACCATTGACTCTCTCGGAATCACCCTGGACACGCACTTGAACATGAAGAATCATATTATTAAGATGTGCAAGGGTGCTAACCACCAGATGAGGATTCTTAGAAATCTCAAACCATTCCCTCCACAAGATGACTTCAAGCAGATGGTTCAAGCGCTTGTCCTGCCGAGGCTAGATTATGGCAGCGCTACGCTCTGTGGCCTCCCCAAATATAACTTGGCCCCACTTAGGGCTTCCTTGAATGCCGCTGCCAGATTGATTACGGGTACAAAAAGAAATGCTCACATATCCCCAGCCCTAAGATCTCTAAACTGGTTACCCTACGAAGCAAGAATATAGCTAAAGATTGCCTGTTTGACGCACAAAGCCCTCCATTTCAAAAACCCTGGTTACCTGGCTCAAAAGCTAGTACTATCTGGAGGGGGTAGACCATCAAGAAGTGCAAATCGTCTCCTCTTGAAACCTCAGACTTTCGCAAAAAGAGAACGAGGCACAGAGCTTTCTGTGGCTCGGCCCCGAAGATCTGGAACTCTCTCCCACCGGAAGTTCGCAGAATCTCCTCCACGGCTGCTTTCAAACGTGAAGTAAAAATAATCCTAATGAACAAGTTCTTGCCTTAATTGGTCATGGCTCATCTGTTTTCTCAATGCACCTCTGACTACGTTCTTTTTGGTTTAACAACTGTAAAGCTCAGGGTTGTCTGATATACTCTATTTTGTAATGTTTGTTCTCCTCCTAGTACATTATGGTTTTAGCTAAATATGATATTCTCTGTTACCCCATTTGCCATTTTCCCTTTACTATGTCCTTCCTTTCCAAAATGTGAAGTGCCCTGATACCCTTCGGGGTCATGTTCGCGCTAAACAACACTTTATAAATAAAATAAATAAAAGTAAAAAATACTGATGCAGCTGGACAACATACTTTGGCTTTTAGGGGGATACACGAATAGGTAGCACACACTTGAAGATGGACCTTTCCAGGGAGAAGAGCGAGACAGCACCTACGATGTAGATCTACCATCTATAGGCTAAGGTATGGGGTCTGCTGACAAAGCTCAGAGATCTTCTAATATATAATAATACTGTTTCTTAGCAAGGGGAGGGAGGTTAGGCTCTATAGTCTTTCCATGATGACATCTCCCTTATTGATATATGGACTAGCTGCTATGCTGACTGTATTTGTAGTATGCATTTTCCTGCTTGTTGTGGCATGTATACTGCACGTTAGGGCACGTTAGTTAAAATAAATATTTTAAACTACTTTGCGTCTCTGTCAGATCTTTTTGTGGACAAGTGCAAGAGTGCGAGCGAAAGGGTGTGTCTTGTTACCACAATTCCTGAGAGATCTGGGAGTGTTGTGTCTGGGGTGTCTAATCATTTGTTTCTCTGTGAGTGAGTAGGAGAGCAAGTGAGACAGTATAGCTAGTCGGTCCTGGTCTCATGGGTACTAAGGTGGTAGGATGACTCAGTCCCTATACACCAAGGTCCTATAATCCTGCGCATAGTTCTGTGTTTGTGCAGAATCCCTGCAACAATATTTTGGGTTCTCTTTTTCGCAATTCTCTTTTTTATTTTTTACTTTGTTTGCTGCTTTAAAATCATGTGAACAAAAGGCAGGGATGTATTGGTTCCCGTGACTTTGCTGTTCCTGTGGAATTCATTCTCTTAGAGGTCAACTTAGAAAATGAGGGCAAGGTTGAGGATGGGGTGGTTATATTTCTGATAATGACATCATTAAGAATAAAGATGGAATTGAGTTAGAATTAGAGAGTTTCTAAGGGGTTTTATACAGATTTACAGTGTTTTTCTTGACTAGAGAGCTGCTCACTTCAAGACTCTACATATGCTTTAATGATTGGAAACCCGTCAACAAAAAAAGAAAACATTTACAAGTAGCTCACTTGTGTTGCTCACTGTATAGTCTCATTCTAATTCTGAAGTGCACATAAGTTGAGATCAAGCTTAGGCTTGTGGGTACCTCGATGGCTGTGCACCAGGACAAACTGCTGGGCCAAAAAACACAATCTTTTCTGTTCTGCCCACACTACAGGCAAAGGGTTACAGCCCCGGTTTCCTGAGGGAGTTCTTCACCACATCGCTGTGAATATTCCAGCAGCTATGGCACAAACCAGAAGCAAGGAACAACTGGGACTACGCCACTGCAATGCTGTAGACTTCTGACCTTCCCAACCCCAACCCCATCGCCGGCTGCTGTTGGATGTTAAATACAGGCACTGTCGACCAGGCCTAAGAGAGGCCAATTTTTGAGAAGCATCAGTGACCTGCAGTCAGTCCATTTTACACCAAATCACAAGCCACAGTAGCAAATAACGAGCAACTAGATAGGCAGGAACAACAGCAAGATCACAATAGACGAGCAAGGAGGGCACAAGCAGGCTACTATTGAATGTTTGTGCACCTCTCAGCGTGAGTTCATAACACACACAGTTGACTCCATATTAGTGGACAGTGAGCACAGTGTACCAACTCTGATGGGATGGGGACAGTGTAACTATGTAGATTGCTAGCACTGACGCTTACCCCATTTCATCATTGCAAGAGTAGTTTATCTTCAAAGTATCACACATTGTTTGACTTAGGCCCCCTCACTTGTAAATGTGCATGTCTCCTCTGGCAATTCTTATTTTGGACCAGGGATACAACTTACTGCCACACACTGATGGAACCCAGATCTTACATTGACTCTCATGTGCCTAGAACACCAACAATATGCGTGCCCATATCAAATTGACTGACATGCCAGCCTGTGTTTGAGGGCTCTGGGTCAACCTGAACCCCACATGGTAGGAGTGCTGGAATTGGTGACATGTACCTACCCAGGTTTGCCACACAACTGGGTCCATCCACCTCAGCCTCCTACCATCCCTGACTCAAGGGCTTTGTGATGGCAAACTAGTTCCCTATTACTTGACTGATCCTTGCTTCACATCCTCCGATTTTAACATATGTGGCATGGTGAGACACTTTGAGCCTCATGTACAAGCCCCTGTGCGTTTCTGGAATGTCAATTTTATTGACGTTCCGGCATCGCACAGTTCAGACCCATATCTACAAGGCTACGTACAGCCCCCCTGCATGGTTTTTCATGGCCTCGTAGATATGGTGTGAGGCAACACAGCGCAAGTCGCTGCGTTGCCTCACACTGAGATGGGGAGGCATGCCATGGGCGTTACAGTGGGTGTTCTTCCCTA
This sequence comes from Calotriton arnoldi, assembly GCA_963921515.1. Classification (NCBI taxonomy): domain Eukaryota; kingdom Metazoa; phylum Chordata; class Amphibia; order Caudata; family Salamandridae; genus Calotriton; species Calotriton arnoldi. The sequence continues at coordinate 40,013 of CAWUFW010023098.1, read as the reverse complement.
ACACCCATGGCATTTGACACATTCCCAAATTTATAACGTTCTGTAAACATGGGAATGCATCAAACGCCTATGCATCCCCATGGGAGATGTAGGGTAGGCCCAACGAGGGGATATAACTTTATTTGTCCTCGTTTTTTCCTCTTTCTATATGTGCTGCATTCAGCAGCGCACACACAGAAAAAGGAAATTGGCTCCATTGATTGTTTTTGTGTAGGAAGGTATCCCTTCCTGCACAAAAACAATCATACCCACAATGCAGACACCCTTGCACCATGGTGCAAGGGTGCTTGCTTTGGGGCATGGCAGCCCATTGTGCGCCATTCTGGGCAAGAGGACAGGAATGCGCTGTATCTCATAGATACAATGCATTCCTGCCCTTTTCTTTTGATGTAGGGCAATGCAGCAAGAAGGCCTCCGGCACTGCCCTACACCAAAAGATTGTAAATGAGGCCCTCTGCCTCCAGACTCCCTCCTGCCATGTGCTACATCTTCCCCCAGCCCCACATCACATGTAAGATGTGGAGTCCCAATGGGCTCCTCTCTGTCATCCCCTCCCAGCTTCGGCACAAATGTGACACTGTCAGACACAACAGTGCATGTGTATTTGTCAGGCTACATTGCTGTACACATATGCCTTCTCACCTCCTTCCTATGTGTTGGAAAGTGGGTTATTGGTAGGGGCAAATGTAGGTCTGCCAAAGGCAATAAGGCCACTAACACATGATAGGACTCAGCATAGGTCTTAGAAAATTATTCCTATGCTCAACCCTTGGTAACGTGGCTGCGAGCAGACAGGCTTAACTTCAAAGACAGGTATGTAAAGCATTTAAAAACCCCATTTCAGTAAATAATTAAGACACAACACAAAATAAAAATCCCACACCAATTTATAAAAATAGGTAATATTTTTATCTTTTAAATGACACCAAAACGAAAAAAATCCACTGTAGGGAACCAGAGATATGAATTTTTAAAGATTAGTCACTTTCTAGTGCGTAGAAACCAACAGTGCCCCTTTTAGTCATTTCGTTTTCTCTGACAGGGACACACCTTTAGAAATTGTTCTGAAGAATTTTCTCACCACTGTGTTGTGCCGCCTTCTTCAGCAAGCGGGGTCCAGTTAGAACTCCTTCCTGAAGTTCTGCTTGCGGGTCCCAAAGTATCCAACACACAATCCAAGGTTCTGGAATCTCCAAGAGGGTCCTTGAAAGTGTGAAACTTCAATTCCGCAATCCACTTGAACAAAACCCTTACAAATCCACTGGTACTCCAGGCTGGGAATTCTTTGTGGGGATGTCCAGGTGAGCTCTGTTAACCTGTAGCTTGCAGGAGTCCACTCTTTAGTCCTTTTGCAGCAAGGTAATCCACAGGGCTGTAGTTTCAGTTGGTGCAGTCTTCAGAGGTCAGGCCTTAGAAATCTTTGCACAGCAAAACTTCTCAGCAGGGCACCTCTTGCTTCAGTAAGTTTCAAGCAGCAGATCTGGAGGGCTCTGACCCTCTCAGATACTTATTCAAAAGTCTCTGGGTCAAGCAACAGGTCACCTCTGACCAATGAGAGCAGGGTAACTCCTCATAGTTATGACCACATCCTGTAGAGTGTGGCATTATTTTGTCCCAGAGTGCATCAAATCTTCCAAATCCATAATGGCTGATTTTCCAGCAAGGAGGTAAGAGCTGGCTAAACCCACCCCCTGGGATGGCTTATTTCCATAGACTCTCCCCCTACCATCTGCACATACCTTCCTTAAGCCTAGCCCTGCCTCTGGGTCAAGAGTGTAAAAGTGTAACTGACACCCAGGCCTCCCCTCTACCTTTGAAGAGCATGGTTTATGACTCCACCCCTGGCCTGGCATTCCTATGGACCAGCACACTGCCCTCCCAGCAGTGTTGGTAACCCCAGGGGCTCTTTATCACCTCTCCAGGCAGCCTGGCTAATCCACTTAACTCTGACCAATCAGGGCAGACCACTGGAAGGCTGAATTTGGACTTACAAACAAGAAAGTCTTATAACTTCTTGTATGTACACTTTAGGAGAAATTCAACAATATAATATTGTTGGATTTACTACTACCATTCTGGGAAGTCTTTGAATGGTCAGGCTAGTCCTCTCCGATCAATAGTTATTAATCCATAACTTCCTACCATGTTAACCTATGGGCCATGGGATTTGCAATGGGGAAAATGACACTCACCCCCAGTCACAGATCTGGGTTGAATCCATCATCGTTCTTTAGCTCACTTCGCCACCCTAGTTCAGACACAGCTATATGCAAATCAGTCTTGACCCTGTGCCTCATGAAAGAACGATGATGGATTCAACCCAGATCTGTGACTGGGGGTGAGTGTCTGAAAAGTTTCAGCGCTCCGTCCATCATCTCCTTGTGTTTGCTTTGTTCGCCCTAAGTTGGCAGGGTATGCCCAGACGTGGGTCCCTTGCTCCCTTTGCCACTGGATTCAAGCTAGCCTGGCTGATGAGGGCTGTGAGCCCGAAACCGGTCCCAGGATGCTTGTTCCCGGTCCAGGAAAGACATGGATTGGCGGTTCGGGCTGGACTGTTCCCATGAGGCACAGGGTCAAAACTGATTTGCATATAGCTGTGTCTGAACTGGGGTGGCGAAGTGAGCTAAAGAACGATGATGGATTCAACCCAGATCTGTGACTGGGGGTGAGTGTCTGAAAAGTTTCAGCGCTCCGTCCATCATCTCCTTGTGTTTGCTTTGTTCGCCCTAAGTTGGCAGGGTATGCGCAGACGTGGGTCCCTTGCTCACTTTGCCACTGGATGCAAGCTAGTCTGGCTGTTGAGGGCTGTGAGCCCGAAAACTGGTCCCAGGATGCTTGTTTCCGGTCCAGGAAAGACATGGCTTGGTAGTTCGGGCTGGACTTTTCCCATGAGGCACAGGTTCAAGACTGATTTGCTTATAGCTGTGTCTGAACTGGGGTGGCGAAGTGAGCTAAAGAACGATGATGGATTCAACCCAGATCTGTGACTGGGGGTGAGTGTCTGAAAAGTTTCAGCGCTCCGTCCATCATCTCCTTGTGTTTTTTTCTGTGAAGTGTGGCATTTCTTTTTTATTTGCATAATTTTTTGTACTTTTTTCATGTTACACGGAGTGAAAAGTGACGCTAAGGTGGTTTGGGTCATGTTACGTGACCCAAATCAGCCTTATGACACTTTTCTGGCTGATAAGTCAGTTTTTGCTGTGCCATAAGGCCTGTGCCAGCATCATTTTTTTCTGCATAGCCCGAAGCTTACACCATGGTGCGCCATACCGTAAATATGGCGAATCCATAGCGTTTAAAAATGACGTAGCATTTCGTAAGTCGTTTTGACTCATCGTTGACGCAGCGCAGTGATGCGTCACTTCTTGTATATGAGGCCCTAAGAGTTTCTCTCAGCATTTGTCGCAGTGGCGAAGCTAGACCTACTGCCACCCAGGGTGTCCCTAACTTTGCCGCCCTGTGCAGGTAAGAGCAGGGGTGGCGGCCGACAGACGATTTGTTCTGGGGGGGGTCTGGCGGCCGATGTACGACTTGTTCTCGGGGGCGGGGGATAGTGGTAGTTAACAGACACGACTTGCTCACCTCCGCTGCCCCCAAAAACAGTGCTGTCCCGGGCGGCCCGCTCCCCCACCAGCTACGCCACTGATTTGTCATCTGGCGGCGCTCTGCTTCATGTTAATTTGCAATCTATCTCCCTCGCTTTTAAATTGTTTTACACATCCCTTTTGCACTGTTTTTAATATGCGCCGATTCGTCTTTCTAGGGTTTTTGCCTCTTACCTTCTAATTATCCTGCTCCTGTGACGCAGATAGCTGCCTAGACCCTGGTCCGTCACGGCTTGTGACGATTGCACGGAGGGTCGCTACGGCATTTAGGCAATTTCCGGTCTGCTCGCCGGAAGTGCATTCAGCATTTCAGCTTTTCCATACCCACTACTACTTAAGGTAGGGCAAGGAGCGGACGCGCGCAGCGGCGCGCCGGCAGCGCGCCAAAGGCAAGCCCGTCTGCGCCCGTCCGCGCATGACCGGCGTCAGAGGCCAGGACCCCTGTTTCCTTCTTCTCTGTACTATCGGCAACGAGTATATATGAGATTCTTTGTATTGGTAATATGGCAATTCTAAAATATTCAAGTGCTGAGCTAATAGATCTAAACAATCCCTACCTAGGACGTACCGCCACATTAGTAAATGAACTATTTAGGCATCCTGACATCTCCTGTCTTTCGAAAGCCATTAATGTAACTAAAACTTCCACTTCGAATGGCCTCAGCAGACCAAGTCTCCCAGACCAACTCAGTGTTACCTATTTTAATGCGCGCTCGGTTCCAAAACACTCGCTAGAAATATGGAGCCTTTTGGACATAACCGCCCCGGATTTGTGTTTGATCACGGAAACGTGGCTGCACGAACACGCCTCCCCAGACGTACACTTTGCCTTACCCCCTCAGTATACAATAACAAGACTAGATAGGAAAGAGAAAAGAGGTGGTGGTCTATTAATAGCCTCCACTAGCAACCTTAACATCACAGTTTTGAAAACTAGCATTTCAGATTGTTCTGAACTCTGTATTTTTAAAATTGAAGGCCTATCTAGGGGTTCCTGGAGAGGAGCTCTTATTTATCGCCCTCCTGGTCCCAAACGTGACTTTTCCAACAAATTGCTGGAGTCCCTTGCACCACATGTATTGGCCTCCGATAACTTTTTCCTAATTGGAGATTTTAATATTCATGCGGAGATGTTATCCAATCTGGATACTGACCAGTTGATCATAAACATGAGCACTCTTGGACTTGTTCAGTTGATCACAGGTCCTACCCACATCGCTGGCCATACACTTGATCTTCTTTTCACAAATTTTTCAGAAACCATAGTTGACGCCCCGGCGCCATTATTGTGGTCCGATCACTACCTATTAAAATTTGCTATTCCTGTCAAAATGACCAAAAATGATCATCAAAACACATCAATATCACGAAGATTATGGCGTAGAGTTACCCTGCCCCTTTTCTTAATTTTTTTTATCCTAGACCGGCCAGGATCAGAAACTAATGTAGATCAAGCGGCATACGATCTGGATAATGATATCTTGACGACGCTAGATAAGATTGCCCCTTTCACTCAGATTAAAATCAAGTCTAGGACTGCTCCCTGGTTTACAGACCAACTAAAAACCACTAAGCTCCGCTGTAGAATTGCGGAGCGAAAATGGCGAACAAGTAAAAAACCGGCGGACCGTGAGGCATATAAAAAAAAACATTATAGCTATATGACTGATATTAAATCAGCCAAAAAACTGTTTCTTTTAAATAGGATAAATCAGGCTGAAAACTCTAGTAAAGAACTCTATCAAATCTTAAAAGAATTCACAATTCCTGTCAACAAGTTATAAGTCCTAATTCCCAAACTTGGATAGATTCCCTTTCTGAATTCTTTGATGAGAAAATCATGGCCATTTACCGCTCCTTTCCACCACTAGGTAAAGTTACCAACCCTGAACAGGTGTTTGGCTTGTCCCCTGATCCTCCTCACATCTTGGACAATTTTGCCAAATTTGATATTAAGACAGTCTCTGCTACTATGCTGAAGATAAAATCTGGCTCGCCCACCAATGCTATTCCCCCTAAAATATTGCCCTTAATTGCCCCAGCAATACTGGAAAGACTCACAGGCCTATTTAATAAGTCACTTTCGGAAGCGGTATTTCCGATAAGGTGGAAGGCAGCCCGGGTAAGACCTATTTTGAAAAAACCTACTGCCGACCCAAAATTACTCCTAAACTATCGTCCTATTTCCCTGCTCCCACACTTTGGGAAAATTTTAGAAACTCTGATCAACCAACAACTTGTCAACCACCTTGAGAGCCAGGGACTGTTGGATCCTTCCCAGTCGGGTTTCAGGGCAGCGCATAGCACCGAGACGGCTCTAGTCGAGGTAGCAGACAACATCAGGCTAATCCTGGATAAACATCAATCAGCCGTCCTCGTTCTACTTGATCTATCCGCTGCCTTTGACACCATCTCCCATAGCATTTTAGAACAGCGCCTTTGGGAGATAGGTGTCAGAGGCAATGCCCTTGAGTTGCTTAAGAGCTACCTTACCGACCGAACTACTACAGTCCAGATGGGAAACAACATCTCATGTGAGAGACCAGTTAGGATGGGAGTGCCACAGGGCTCTATTTTGAGCCCTACACTTTTTAACCTGTACATGACTCCTCTGGCCAAAGTGATCAGACTTTACGGTTTTGATGTCATATCCTACGCAGATGACACTCAAATTCTGATCACTATTGGTCCAGACCCCGCTGAAACTAAACAGCGTTTCAAAAAATGTATGTCTCACATTGATAGGTGGATGAGTTCCAACCACTTACAATTGAATGGGGGTAAGTCGGAGATCATGCTTTTTGGCAATGCATCTGAGCACTGGTCTAATGACTGGTGGCCATCCCAGCTGGGACTTTGTCCATTACCCAAACAGACAGTACGAAACCTAGGTTTCTACATGGACAACCAATTGTCCATGAAAAACCAGATCAACCACATTATTGGTTCCTGTTTTGGAGTAATTCGCAGCCTACGGAAGGTTTTTAAATGGATTCCAACTGAGACTAGAAAACCTTTGGTCCAAGGATTAATAATAAACAGAATGGACTATGGAAATGCTTTACTGCTCTCAATTAATGAAGGTCTCCTAGACAGACTGCAGATCTTGCAGAATACCGCGGCAAGGCTAGTTCTGGATCTTCCATCCAGATCCCCCTCCGTACCCTGTTTGAGATCTTTACACCGGCTCCCTGTGAGAAAGCGAATCCTTTTTAAGGTTCTCTGCCTGACCCACAAACAGATGCACGGTAAAGGCCCTAAATACTGGTCTCAGAAACTATGTTGGTACCAACCACATAGGACGCTCAGATCCAGTAATACATTTTCGCTTACCCCTCTTAAAGTTCATATGGCCAGAAAAGGAGGCAGGTCTTTTTCTTTCCTCACTCCAGCATCTTGGAATAAAATCCCTTTTCACTTGCGCACCTTGCCGGACCACAACGCCTTTCATAAGGGATTGAAAACATGGCTATTTGACATCTGAGCTATTTCATCTATCAGAGCCGTTTGCGAGCGCCATGAGACTTCTAGTGATGTGAGCGCGATACAAATGTCCCTTGATTTGATTTGATCTGAATGAATCTGACAAGCATCCGTCAATAACTCTCAGATGCAGAGCTTCTTCATTATTACATTAATTGAACTTAGAATGTTTGAAGTGTTTGTTGAGTCTCTTCACAAATTCATCAATGGTTTCACCAACTTTCTGGCGTTCTTGGTTGAAGATGTATTGTTCGTAATCAACATTTAGCACTGCAATAAACTTGAGATACAACACTCCTTTAATTTGACGATATGTGACATCTTCATCAGTTTGCGTCATTTTCTTTATGACTTCTTTTACACTGGCGTTGAATGGTGGTGGTGCTTTCAGGAAAGCAGAAGCGTTGTAACCATTTTTAGGAGTGGTTGATATCGAGGGTGGAGCTCTCTCTGGATCTGTGGTGGTCATCTCTAAGGCCCTGAGATGTGCTGGCCTCTGGAACATCCTTTATGACTTTTGATATGACAGCCTCAGTCTTTGCCTCCATTCTCTCAGCCTTCCACATCTCAAACGATATCTTTGGTCGTTTCGGATTGTCACCAGCTTGGTAAGCACAATCTCTGTGATACTTGGGTTGCAGCACCTGACGCTGGGGTTGTCCTTACTCCCTTTACTCAGGTTTTGGTGAGTAAACATCTGTTTTATTCTTTGATGTCTCTTTCTGTGCACTTTGTCTTCACCACTTGCAAATTGTAAAGTTATCTTGCAACTTGTAATTATTAATAGCTGCTCTTTGAAAACCTAGTTGTAACTTTCTTTAGCGTTAACGCTCTGGATTACGTATGACTGTATATTGCGTAGCATCCTGGTACCTTGTAGTACGATCTGACCAGCAGAATCTCGGTCACCGACATGTAGATTTCTTTACAATGTTTTCATTGTTTTCAACTCTTTACAGCAGCTGGAGTTGTGCTTTGACTCCACATGCGTTAGACGTCAATGCCGTACTTCGACTGCAACACATGTGGCACGCACGAGCAGTTTGCTTGGACCACAGCAAATTCTCTGGGAGAGCACTGTCGATCCTCTGGTTACTTATTCCCTAACTCCTCACCAGTTGTAGCGTCTTTCCACAGACTATGCCACACACGAAGCTTAGTTTTACACGTCTTTATTCATCTACTTGTAACTGCGAACTCAATATTTTAACACAGCATTCAAAGCATTCCGCTCTAACACTTACGTCACAGTTCTATGGAGTACTTCAGGAGCCAAAAGGGTTCCATCATTTCTAACTCACAAGACACTACAATTAGTACCAGTTCAACAACTCAAAACAGCAATTAGCAAACAAAAGGTTACCAGTTACATTTTGAATAGGTTCTATTGCTGCTCAGCATTGGATGTCATGCTTTTTTAAAGTAACTTTGTATGTGTTTGAGCTGCAAACAAACTTTATTGATATCTGTACATTCTGCAGTAGAGTTTGGATTGTGCTAAAGTACAATAAATTCACAATATTGTCAGAAATGGCATAGAATCACACAATTCCACTAGCCTTGGCCTTAGGTCTTTGCTGCGACCTGATCAAAAGCCGACTTGACACTCATCTAGTATGTGGATTAGATGTGGTCATTCACTATTTTATAATGTAATCCTTTGGATCTGTTTAGGGCTTTTTCATAAAAAGCAACACTATGGCATTACTTAGACTAGCACATCCAAGCCCATGTACAATGATTTGTTGATGATATTCACCAGGGCTTTTGTATTTCTAGCATGATGGTCTTGAAGATCACATTTTGCCGCCTTGTATTTTTGGGACGTTTTGTGTTGATCCTTTCAACTTTTGAAACATAAAAACAGCAAATACGTTACACAGTTCCTGAGATACAAGAATATTGTTTCGAGTGTTTTTTGAGTATTTTAGTTAATTCTAAGGGCACAATTTGACCTTTTATCTCATATATAATCAGATGATTAAGACCTCGTATTACATCCTCATAGGAGGGTGGTACTATGTCAAAATACCGAAAACAAATATATTCACTGACCTAAATATCACTTACAAAAGGTTTGCAGCATTTGGTGTCGATGTTGTATTATAAACTCCAGTGGGTTGATATTTCATTAAACAATATTTAGATCACATATTGTTTCAGAAGATATTTAGGCCAAGCTATTCTTGTACTCGCCTATTGGCCTAATGTCTAACTCTGTGTGAATAACATCTGCTGATCGAGTCCCTTATTTTTCATTCCACAAAATCTGCTCAAATGTAAGATGATACCCAAAGACCTCACTCCATTTTGCTTTAGACCTTAATAAATATAGACATAAGTGCATTTCCATTTTTTAGATCCATTTACCTGTAGTCATTGAAGTTAGAAAAGAAGACTAATTTGGGTAAGCTCTCAGTAAGTCATGGCCAGACTGTGAAGAGTGATGGCTTTGCACTCTTTTCCACAGAAAACTAAGTTGAGAGTGTGTCCCTCATTATATGTCGCCCCATAGACCATTTAGGAGATCTAGACATTTTCCATGTAGGTTCAGAATTTTTCAGCTAAAAAAGGCTGAAGATTTAAAATCGCTCAAGACTGAAACATTCTTGCAGGTGCCAAACAAGGGTAAAATCAGATTGTGAAATGACTTTGAATGGACTACCGTTGTGGTTTGGTCTGTATGACAGGACTGACTTTTAACATCATCAACGTACAGTAAAAATCTATCTCTTTCAGTAGTAGGTGATCTTTAGTAATTGGCCCTTGCCTACCTGCTCCTCCCCGTGGTCATGTTTTAACTGATACATTTAATTTCTGTCACAATGGGAATATTTAAGATTAAGGTGTAATCTTGAGTGAAGATGTGTTTGTGAGAAATGGTACTTCTACCTTGTAATTTATTATCAAGTCATGAATTTCAAACTTGTACTTAGAAGGTACTTGTGTATCACTTGAGGAGCTGCCAATCTGTTCTTGTGCTTTAGTCAGGCCTCAATAAGTAGTGTATCTTTATTTTGTTCTTCCATATGGACAGAGTGCAGATGTGTGATCTTCGTTAGTGGCTAAGGTAAACAATGACATTTTGCAGACTTCAGAGTCAGGAGATTGTTTAAGACTTTGTATGTGGCTATAACCATTTCATAGCCTTGCCCCAGAATGCCCCTTAATTCTGTCTCTGAGTCTGCAGTGAAACTTTTCCACCCTGGCTTTTTCCTGACCCGAAGGGCCCATACCTGTTTTGGCATTGGTAACTTTTGGCGGAGCCACTCAACATAAATTCTAATGTTTCTGTCTTTGCTCCTTAAAGTTAGGGGACCTATCAAGGTACAACTACAGACTAACAATGGTTCACCCTTTCATCGGTGATGGATGTAATTGGCTGATGAGCGTGCAATACTTAAAACTTAAAAGCATCCTAACAGACTGGATAGCCAACTTCGGGGGATATTCTCAAGAACGTGCGATAATCATCGCCAAAATAGGTTAACTCAATTTTTCACATCGCCGTCTATCGCGGGAAAATAACTCTGTGTTAACGTCTTATTCTCAACACGGCGGTAACATGCGATAGTTTCCCGATAACACGTCAAATGTCCGCGATAAAATTACCGGGACGGCGATAAAAATCTAAAGCCTAACGTGAAAAAACTTGCGATGGGCCCAACTGCGATAAAAAATCCAGCGATAAGCAGCGCCAGGCCTGCAAGCCCCACAAGTCAGGTGGGAAAAACCACTATAAAAGCGGCAACAAAAAACACAAACAACTGCGAAGCACCATGGAGGTAGCCGGAGCAAGTACAGAGGACAACCAGAACCCCACAAGCCCCACGGAGGACCAGCCTGGGACCTCGGGGTCAGGGAAGGGCAAGGAGAAGAAGAAGAGGAACCCGCCTTTCAGTACGCAAGAAAACCAGATCCTCATTACGGAGGTAATAGAACACCACCACCAACTGTTCATCACCTCCACTGTGTCATTGGCAACTAAAAATACTTTATCGCAGTCCATCTTGGCCAAGGTGAATGCAGTCGGAGTGAAGAGAAGGGAAGTGGACGACTGCAAGAAGCGCTGGACTGATGTGAAGCGCAAAACCAAGCTTAAACTCGCAGCCAACCTGAAAGCAGCAATACAGACTGGAGGTGGGAGTCCAGTGACACACCAGGAGCTGGATGAGATGGAGGAAATGGTGACCCGAGTCATCATTGGGGAGACGGTGGCAGGAGTTGGGGGACCGGACACTGCACAACATGACCTGAGCCAACAGCAACAGGGTGAGTAACGACCAGGGACTGGGGGGACGGGAGGAGATGGGCACAATGGCACACATGCACAATTAAGTATAGCACATCTGCAGACAAACCATGCCCAAGATTTACAACTCCGCCCAAGAGCCCAATTTACCCAAGTCTGCAATATCTCAGCACTGTATAAGCACAGAAGTGAAAGGCACACCGCCTGAAAGGGATAAGGGCCAGCAAAATCAGAGCAGAAGGGGCAACACACCCACAATGCAGCACACACACATAAGAATCAGAGCACCTCAACATTGACAACAATGTGGTACAAACTGCAACACCTTCACAACAGAACAGAGGACACAACTGCTGCAGCTTGTGTGTAGAAAATGGCCATTCGCATTTGGCATAGCAGGAAACTGTGAGATGATAATGTACAAGTTCAACCTCACATCCCTGATGGTGTAGAAATATCAACTGTCCCGCATCAAATAGGCATCTCCTCACAAACAGTCACAATGTACATTGTCATGCAGTCTGTAAGTAAACTTGTACAATGCGTGAACATACATGTGAACACAATGTCAATCTGCATCTCCCCTTCACATTGCAGAGGGAGAATCAACACCTCCTGCAGAGCAGACCCAACAACTCAGCACTGATGATGAAGAGGACCTCCCCAACATCGACACCGACACCCGTCAACAGCTCACGGGCAGCTTCGGCACCCCACCTCCAGAAGCAGGGCAGCCCAGCTGCATCGAGGAGACCCCACTCCCTGCACAGACCACAAAGCAGGAAGCACCCACCACCACGTCTGTCTCCCAGGACCCCCACGACCAACACATGGCATTCCAACACCGTGTGTTAGGGTGGAGAAGATGGCTGATCAGCTGCGGGTGGGGTTCGACCTCATGGCAGCCAAACTAGATGCCATACGTGGGTGTCTAAGTCCCATCAGGGACCACTTACAGTCCCTAATGGACACCCACTGTCCGCTCCATGCTCTCCAACAATCCATGGCTGACATCGCTGTAGTCATGACTCAGAGCCAAGAACAACTGTCTAGTCAGAGTGGCTCCAGCGATGTCAGCCGGGAGTTGGGACACATGAGGAGAATGATGGAGAGCTTGGAGCGGATGCAGGCGGAAAGAATGTTTGCCATGGCTGCACACCAGCGAGATGTAGCTGTGATCTTCCATGCCCTGCAGATCCTCGTCATGGCATTGCTGCCACAAGGCCTGGCGCGGATGAATGCTGCTGCTACTACTCCATCCACATCTCCGCCCCTGAACTGTCAGTGCCACACAGTGTGGCAGACATTCCACCTCCGGCCCCTGATGTGTCAGTGCCACACAGTGATGCAGACTAAACACCACCACCCACATGTGAGGCACCTGACACATCAGAGGACGAAGATGATGATGAATCTGGCTTTGTGGTAAGAATGAAGTGGTAGCATTCATCTCCGCCATATGGCCTGTTTCAGCTTGGTTCTGCCCTCTGCATCATGCCCTGGAATAACACCTTCCACTGTCCCCCGATACACTCAGCGACACTCACCTTGGACCTCGACATGGACTGCCATATTTTGTTTGGTTACCAATGACACAGCAATCACACTGCGGACTGAAGTCTTCCTCTTCCGATGAACTTGTCAATCCCTAAAGGACTCTGGCTGGCCCTCCACGGGGCAACAATGTAAAGTGTGGTTTGCATGGCCCTGTACTGTCCAGCTTCAACACTCCACTGAATGCGAATAAAACATTCTAATTCGCACAGATGTGTCATGGCTATGATCAATCAAGTATGAAAGTATGGATGAATGTAGGGACAGTGATTCCACAAAAAGGTACTCCCTGGGTAATGCTATCAATGCGCATGTATGGCCGTGACCCAGATCGGCAGTGAGACACACATAGTCATTCAAATCAACACTCATCACAGTTGAATACAAGTGAAGGTGCGTAGACTTTATTAGCATATGCGTGTCAGTACGGGCAAGATAAGGGCCGCAACATGCAGACCAATGCAGCAGTATGTCAGAATTTTGGAACCTTGCCAAGCACCGCAGTCCACTCCGGGGGAGTGCCTCACCTTTCACAGGTGTGTGTTAACCCGAGTTGTTGTCCGCTCATGTATTCGGAGTCCAGGCGAATGCAGCCATGTCCACTGTTGTCGTAGGATATGTGACCAGATCTCCAAGATGCAACAAGGTGTTGGGACATGTGCAATGGGTTCCAATCTGTTGTGGCTGCAGGTACGTAGTTACTCGTCCATGAAAGCGAATGCAGCTTCGTAGGCTATCATTTCCAACATGAGGTCGTTGTCAACTTCATCAAACAGGACGGCGAGGCAATCCATTAGCAGGTCCGGACAGATGTGCTGCGTCCACCCCCTTTCACCAATTAGCACTACAGCCCAATAGGGGAGCGGTTCAATGTGGTCACTGCACACGAGGAGTTGTGCAATCTCCCAGGTCCAGCTGCCAGCATGTATGCCAAGTATCAAGGCATCCCATAAACGGGTATCACGGTGACACTCCTGGTCGTGGGCCAACAGGTGGCGCACACACATGTCAAAATCCAGTTCAGCTACCGTCCTGTTGGATAGGCAGACATCCATGGACTACTCGAATATGCACGATCGACAATGCAACACAGGCTGAACGCAGGTGACATTGGCAAGGCGGAAGCTTAGCCGGTAACTGATCCGCAGCACTGCCAATGGCAGTGCCCCCAGTAAATGCAGCATATGTGCACGGTACAGTTCCACGTGACAGGGGTTGTGCATGTGTCCGGGATGTTCTGCCATTGCGTTAGTGGCTCTGGTTGAAGCGGCACTGTTCTGACCAGCGCCAGTTCTGTGGATGAAATGCCACAGCTCGGATCAATGAGTTGTTTTAGTGTGCAATGGTTGTACGCCTGGGATGGTGTGGGAGTAAGTGCAGTGGCGGCTCCCCCATTGGTGCGTGGGGGCGTCGCCCCACTGCTTTCTCGCGGTGCGAGAAGGCAGAAACATAAACGGTAAAAACTACCATTTATGTTTCTGCCTTCTCGCATTGCGAGAAAGCAGAAGTGCCTCTGTGCCTGGTTGGGGGCGGGAGGGTGGGCGGTCCTGCTCGAGGGCAGGGGGGAGCCGACCAAACAGTCAGTACCCACAACAGTGGGTAAGCCACTCCCCCCCTGCCCTCAAGCAGGACCGCCCACTCTCCCTTTTTCTTATGCAGAGAGAAAATGTCCGGGCTGGGGCGCTCGCCTGCTGCGCCTACCAGCGTTGTGATTGGCTTGCGTTGCGTAGGGGAGGGAAGCTGCCAGCCCACCAGTACAGCGTGACCGGCCTGGAGCGGAGGCGGTGCGGTACCCCGGCACTCAGGTACGTTTTATTTAATTGTTTTATTTATTCCCCACCCGCGACCCCCCCCTCCCTTCCTCGAGCATGCTGGCCGCCGCTGGCCTCGCTGATACACCACACTCTACGGGGGGCTCCTCGTGTTCACCGCCCTCTCTAACCCGACCCCCTGCCCGCGTTCAACCCAGAATGGTCTATCTGCGCTTGGTATCCGTAAGGTTCCTTTAAAGTCTGAAAGAATGCTTTACAGAGAAGCAACTATTTTAACACTTAATGAAACGCGCAAGCTAGCTTCAATAACTTACTCATTATGAGCAAGATAAATCTACCGGGACAGTCGTTAGTTAACTCGATGTGTATATTTTCTGAGTTAAATTAAAAGTAAAGTCGGCTGGCATCTGCGGCCGCCGTACTTCAAGGTGATTCATTCTCAGCGTGGGGTGAAACTAAAACTATGGTGGCGTGAGGTTAAAGTTTGTCCTTGCTTGTATTCACTATGTTACATGGCCCATGCCAGTGATCTGGTGTTTTTGTAAGGAGATGAAGGTTTTACACACATGAGATGAAGAACGTGATTTGTTGTGTGTGTGAGGGAGGAAAAGGTGTTTAGAATGCAGCTGATCTCTTGGTTGGGTACGAACAGACAGTAGGGGGCATGGATGCATGAATTCCTTTTTTGCTGAAAATTTCTCCGGCTTTGCATTCCAAAGTACTAGCCGTCCCAAAACATAACCAGTTTAAGCCAGAACAGCTCACAGCGGAAATTGGAAAAAGACCCGAAATTCCACCTTCTGACCCCCGGCCCACCCCATCTCCCCACCCCATGTGTGGGCCTGATGTTAAGCCCCAGCCCAGGTGACAAACTGACCTGCCCCTTTAATGTGGGCTTTTTAACACACAATCCATAGACAGATGAACGCAGGCATGAGCCCACGTGGGCGCATTCTTATACTTACATTTCGGCGCTTGTTAGTGTTTTATAGTTTCATAGC
Organism: Calotriton arnoldi; assembly: GCA_963921515.1. NCBI lineage: Eukaryota > Metazoa > Chordata > Amphibia > Caudata > Salamandridae > Calotriton > Calotriton arnoldi. The sequence continues at coordinate 24,346 of CAWUFW010023098.1, read as the reverse complement.
AGCGTATCTAAAGTGTTATCTAAGGCCGCTGCCATGTGCATAGTTCAGTGCTTGTTATTTATTTAAGCTTTCACATTGCCGTTAGGCAGAACAAAGGTTGGCTTTTCAAACAGTGCACGTTATAAAACAATAACCGATCATATGAAAGGCAAAAAGTGCTTTGTAATTTCTCCGAAAATACCCTTGACCTCCTTACAGTTGTCTCTGCAGTGTGTGCACAGACGCCTCGTGTTTCACTTTTTAGAGCGCATATTTGGCAAATACTGTCTGTCTTGAAATCGGAGTGGGGCCTGCCTTCGGAGAGACTGCCGTGCTAAGTTACTTCCTGCTCTCACTCTCTTGTTAGAGGCCTGATCTGAGCAGGCACGCTTGCGCTTCACCATCTGAGGCCCCAAGAAATGATTGTGGCTGGGAATATCAAATACCAATTATTGGTGAGACAGAATATCGTCAAAACAATATCGAGGAACAGATTATCAAAATGTAAGTGCACAGAGGGAGGTCAACTCTGCATCTACATGAATCAACAAGGTACGCAGTAGTAGAGTTGGGTATAGAAAATGTACAGAAACTTACCTTTCATACTTTTGTCCCTCAATATTGTTGTAACTATATTCTGTCCTGTCCTACACTGCGTGAAACAAGTCTGTCCTCTGTTTCTCTAGCTTGAAGGCTGTGTTCAGTGCAGAAAGCCCAGGAAACTGAAGCTGCATTTACTCATTTGTCTGCCCTTTTGGCTTGCAAATGAGTTGCTTGTGATCCAGCGCTACTAATATAATTTCTTCTCCTGTGTACATAACATCCAGGTTGAAAACACTCTTTTTAACAACTATACCAATATGACGGTGGGGCCCATAACACCGCATATACATTCACTCACTCAAATATTCCCTGGATCCCATCCACTTTCACCTAGGAGAAAAAGTTAAGACTGCTGGAAGAGAACGGGATACCTTTTAAAGCTTGACAAGATGATTTCTCAAATCTCATACATAATCAGTTTTAATCCTGTCAGTTTCTAAGACATCAAGGTATTCCGCTCTTTGGTCGATGGACCAACTAGTAGGAATCAGTTGATGGTGATTAAGACCAGCTCAATCACATTTAAACTCATTAAACATTACACTTATTATTGAGCTAAAGAACCACAGACTCGTAGTTTTAATTGTAATAAAGTTTATCTACTTCTTTTAAATGCATGAATAAGTTTCAATTTTATTAATCAGTTTAATACATTTAATATCATTATAAGAAATAACTTTTAAAAGAATTTATGCATACCCTTTTAGATGAGAAAATAAAGTTCACCTCGACAGATAAATTGCAGATCACAGCATAGAACTCCCAAAAACTGACTGTCTGTCCCGCTAAACAGGCCTCCTCGACGGACCACCTATACAGGTTTCCCGCAACGATCTCGTTCCTTCCCAGTCAGATTAAAAGCAAAAAGATTAATTATTTTAAAAGAAAATGGCCTATAGAAAATAGCAGCAGTTCTCCAGCGTCAACGCTCAGTGCTCAAAAATTATGTATGAATAGCGCTCCTCCTACCTAAGAGTAGGTCCTCTTATACCCTATTACTAGCTTACTAAACAGAAATGTTTCATTCTTTGGGGGCGAGATTCACGCTAATTGGTCCATTGGAGGGGTGGCAAGCATCTCCTCATTGCCCTCCTTGCTTAAACCGGTTCCAAAAATGTTTATAACTTTTGTCCTTTCTCACGGCTTTAGGACATTACTAATCCGATTGACAGTTCCTCACATGTATCTTCTTTTGTAACTTTATTTTAAACAGTTCATTGTTAATTCACAGCTGCATCTTTGGTTCTCATACATTCTCGCTGAGTCCTTTTTGGCACCCATTTTGTGACAGGTCACGCCATCCTTGACTCGCTTCACTCTGGTCTTTACTTTCAAATCACGTGACATATTTCCGCAGCTTTCTTCCACTTGGAAACCATTTTGCACTTGCGCATTAAGCTCATCTGCCTCGGCAGCCATTTTTACAGCACGGCTTAACAGGCCCAAACGAACTATCATGAAAACAAACACAATCATAATTAAAACAAAGAAAATAAGCCTTTTCGTTTCCCACCCGTCATTCTACGTACCCCAATTAGGTGTTACCTAGCGAAAGCGACATGTAAAGCTATGTTTACTTACCATCCGCATTCTTTAGCCACAATACAATTTTCTACATAGCACAAATCATGCAACATTACTCTAATTAGTACGCAAACCATTATGTTAATATTATTTTACGTTGACAAATGTAAGTAGGTTAACTTTTGCACATAAATTGCGGTTACCACTTATAAAAGATGTCTATAAGAGACGTAAAGTGTTGATTAGTCATCAAAACAATTAATAGTATTAATTATTAGCATTAATATTAGGGGGTTCAAAAATTTCTTATTTACCTTGCTCCATCACTTGCAGCGCTCGCATCCTATGAATGCTGCTGCTTGTACTTTTAGTCATTGAGACACTGCTCTTCACAAAGGACACTTGGGTCCCTCTGCATAAAGCAGATAATTCCCAAGGTGAGAAATACAATCTTGCTGGTAACACTTCATGAAAAGTGATCCTATTGTTTGATATCCGAAATTCAAAGAGTCACTTATTTCTTTACACAAGTAGCACCGTTCTTGCTTCACATACCTCAAATTTTTTCTCCGGGCCTGCGTGTTTGATCTCACCCACCACCAGCTTTTAGGTATATGGACATCATTTAAATTGAATTTATCTCCTTCATGCTGGTTTTCTTTATATTCCTTTGCAGATTTAATCTTGACCGTTATTTTGCTGTTGCTAGTTTGGACCGAAGTGTTTTACTGCTGAGCCAGTTTTGTTAGACTCTGTTGTAATGGTGGGCAGCCTGGAAAGGTGGGCCTTTCTGGAATCACTTGAGAACTGTGTGTGCCAGAGAGTAGCGTCATGCACAGAAAAAGCGCAGAGGATTGGTAGACATGTGAGGTGTGGTGTTTGGGGTGAGGTGCAGGTGCAGGTGCAGAATTGGTTTATGGCTCAGCAAAGTCAGAATCTAGCTGCTATAGAACCTGACCACATAACCTGCTTGACAAGAAGCAACCTTATAATTACCCTTCTTTCCTTGTAATAAGAGTGTTAAAGTGGTTTATACAAAAATGTGATGAACTGTAACACGTTTTTGCTTATATGAATTGTGATTATGTAATAATTATGAAAGCGTGTCTTTTTGTAACTGATAATTTAGTTTAATACTGATTATTGTGGGAATGTAGAGAAATTGATTGCTTTTGTGATTGCAAAAAGAGAAGAAAATGGCACCAGTCACAGGTATGGAAAAAGGATCAGTTGTGAGGTGTAGTTAGGCACAGAGGTAATGGGATACAGGAGGGCGGTATGAATCAATAAATGTGTGTAAGTAGGGATACATGTAATAGCTGGGATGTGCCATAGACCCCGCTGAAAAGCAAAATGCTGAGTCTCTCTAGCAGTGATGCAGTATTGTGCCGCAGAGTGGGTGACATCATGTTCGAGCTGCCTGTTTAAGTTGGTTTGGTCAAGGACACGTACTGTTTGCAGTGCTTTGCCTGCTGTCTGGCTCTGGTGCCTTGTCATCAGACCTCAGAGTGGTTGACACCTTCCTGTTTTCTCAAATTTGCTTGAAAATGCACCATTTGCCCACTCTTTTTTCAAACTTTTCTCGGGAGAGAACCCCGCCAAACCCCCCTTAGGTGGTTCAGGCTCGCTCGCTCGCCGCAGTGAAGTACCACAATTGTTTTACGCCTCACCACTTTCAAATGTCACCAGCCGCCACTGAGTAAGTGTGAAGGCCATTCCATGCAAGACAACTTCGAGCAAGGACTTCTGTGTGTGGGGTGTGTATATGTTGGTCTTTCGTCGGGCTGTGCGTAGTGTGGGAGTCGTCATCAGCTGCTATAGTATCTGTCCGGGGGTGCCGGGCACATGCAATTCCGAGGTCGGAGGTACAGATGTGCTTCCGCCTGATAGCTCAGACAAAGGAGCTTTCATCCCTAATGTTAGTTTGTCATCTGCTTGCATTCAGGAAATGTGAAGTGGCTTGTTGGGGGTGGGGTGGGATGTGTGCGACTTTGGGATTCATGTTTGACATGTCTTGCATGTGGCAAATGAGTGGCATCACTGTGTGTTACGTTGCCTCACAGCTGCTCCTCCCTCCCCCCAAGCCTATTTGTGTGCACTGCGCAGTTGCATCACTTGCACTCCTACGGCACATCATTGTCATGCCTGGCTGCGCATGTCCACAAGCCTGACAACGACACTGTGATGTTGGCCGTTGAAGGTGGGCGGCCACGTGAGTGTAGGCCTAAAGTAAGGATAGGGCAGACACAGATGTAGAGTTCGTGCCTGGCTGTACTCGCGCTGCGATTAAGGCTAGGCATTTGGCTCATGCTGCGGCAATACAGATACACACAACACTTGGCATGTATGAGCCAAGACCCCGAGCGGTCTTGCGCTCCTTCATTTCTCCGTTCGTGCGAGCCCGCCCTCCGGGTGCATGCTACATTGCAACATTGTTGATTGCGGGCCGGGTGGCGCCGACACTACAACAGAGACACACGCATTAGTCACTTCCTTGTCCAGGCCAGCACTGAACCACGCCCAGAGCCCCGGGCAAATTCTTCACACCCCTACGCTGGACTGGCGTACGCCGGCCCAGCCCACTCCGCTTACGCTTACAGGGGGGGACGACAAAGCTACGTGTCCAAGGTCTTACCCTCTGCCTGAGGTGACATGGTTGCGTCCGCTGTCCACAGCACAATATAATGTGGTAGGGCCCTGGGCCATCATGCATACACAAGGACACACTTAGATAGTGGAACTGCCTACGGGCACGTGCGCCCTGCCCATTTTATTACCAGGGTCACATGTCCAGTGATGCCTGTGCTGGATGGGTGTGGGGTGAGTGTAAGCCAGCCCTCAGGGAGTGGTTGGTGCTGGCAACAACTAGAACAGTGATCATCGGTTCACACACACAAGACTCAATCATGAAGTGTCCATGACTTGTGGTGCACTGAGTTAGTGGCACCTGAAGCGCTTAGCAGGTGTGCAGCCTGCGATGATGCGTCGTCCGGGCGGGCCAAACTGGAAGCAATGTGTGTTGCCTACTGGACTGCGCCATAAATAAATCAAGACTCAGTTTGAATTGTGAGCCCTGCTGACCGCAGTGTAGGCCGGAGGCAGCGGTCAGAAAGGGCCCACAGCCACGTGGCGATGACTTGTGGTGCACTGAGTTAGTGGCACCTGAAGCGCTCAGCGGGTGTGCAGCCAGCGATGATGGCGTGTCCTTGCAGGTCAGGGTTGGATTCGATATGTGTGAGCCCTGCTGACCGCAGTGTAGGCCGGAGGCAGCGGTCAGAAAGGGCCCACAGCCACGTGGCGATGACATGTGGTGCACTGAGTTAGTGGCACCTGAAGCGCTCAGCGGGTGTGCAGCCAGCGATGATGGCGTGTCCTTGCAGGTCAGGATTGGATTCGATATAAGTGAGCCCTGCTGACCGCAGTGTAGGCCGGAGGCAGCGGTCAGAAAGGGCCCACAGCCACGTGGCGATGACTTGTGGTGCACTGAGTTAGTGGCACCTGAAGCGCTCAGCGGGCATGCAGCCAGCGATGATGGCGTGTCCTTGAAGGTCAGGATTGGATTCGATATGTGTGAGCCCTGCTGACCGCAGTGTAGGCCGGAGGCAGCGGTCAGAAAGGGCCCACAGCCATGTGGCGATGACTTGTGGTGCACTGAGTTAGTGGCACCTGAAGCGCTCAGCGGGTATGCAGCCAGCGATGATGGCGTGTCCTTGCAGGTCATGATTGGATTCGATATGTGTGAGCCCTGCTGACCGCAGTGTAGGCCGGAGGCAGCGGTCAGCAAGGGCCCACAGCCACGTGACGATGACTTGAGCTGCACAGAGTTGGTGGCACCTGAAGCGCTCAGCGGCTGCGCAGCCTGCGATGATGTGTCGTCCGGGCGGGCCGCACTGGAAGCAATGTCTGTTGCCTACTGGACTGCGCCATAAATAAATCAAGACTCAATTTGAATTGGGGGACCTGCTGACCGCAGTGTAGGCCGCAGACAGTAGTCAGCACACACATAACTCCGCGGTGCTGTGCCGCTGGGTGCGCTGGGGGCCTGTGTCGCAGGAGCCAGCGATCGGCTGAGGAGGCTGGCGATCATGGCGGCGGACTCGTGGCAGGGTGAGGGGCGCCGCCCTGGCAGACGCGTTGGCCATCCCGGAAGTGAACCACGCCCAGAGCCCCGGCCTATTTATTCACACTCCTACGCTGGACTGGCGTACGCCGGCCCAGCCCACTCCGCTTACGCTTACAGGGGGGGGGACACAGCTACGTGACCGAGGTCTTCCCCACTGCCTGAGGTAACATGGTTGCGTCCACTGTCCACAACACTACAAACACCAGCAGTATATGTCCATATGGACATGTCTGTGCTCTGCATACTGAAGTCTGTCCAGCACATCACCGCCACACTTGGCATTGTGTACATTCTTTTTCATGGGTGACTTGCCTCCTTCACACATACTTGGTTCCCACCTCTCCCCACATTCTGCAATTGTGTGGCTGAGGGACCATGCCGTTTTCGGAAGGTCAGCTGTCTTCTTCTGCGCTGCCTAGGTGGTAGTCCTGGGGGTGGTGGTCCGGGGGGGGGTCCTGGGGGTGGTGGCGGTGGGAGTTGTGGCCCTCTTGGGTCTCCAAGCTGCATGATCATTGGCTCCATGGCATCTGTTGGTCTTCAGATGTGGCTCTGGGTTGGGCTCCCTTTCATGCTGCAGGTTGTCGTCCTGCTTAACACCAGTAAAAGGCAGGTGTTAAATCCCTGCTGCTAACGCGCCTTATCGCCTGTTTTTGGATCGCTTCTCCGATCTGGCTGGTCGTTGGGAATATCGCGAAGTGGTGTTTTCGTGTGTTTTTGTACGGGAACGCCTACTCTGCATATCATTAGCGTTAGTTGTCGCTCTCATCCGTGGCGATGTTTTTTGTGGCAGCTATCGCTGGAAAACTGGCGATATCGGCAGTTTGCACCAGCTTGAGAATAGGGCGATAAATCTATCGCCACTTTTGCGGCGCTAAAGTGCCGATAAATTGGCAATAAGTCCTTGAGAATATGCCCCAAAGTTGCTTACCCAGCTAAAGTTAGAACCAAGTTAATAGCAATTTTGTAACAAACAAAACCACAATAAAAATCATTATCAGCTAAATTAAAAGTGCTGAAGTATCTGACATTTAGCAAAGACTCCTGTAAATATACCTGCATTTTACATATATGTTGGGCGATGTGGCCTAGCAAGATGGCCGAATGCACGCGCTGCGCTCCAGCTCACGGGACCCTTTTAAAAATCCGTCACAATCCTGCTGCAGAAATAGCTAATACTTGTAATGACCCCCCAAACTAGTGTAAAAAAATTAGACGATCTGAAATCTGCCAAACCTTTTTAAATAATGAAGAACGCAGCTCGGGCGAAGCGCAGATGGGAGAACAAGTAACAAAAATAGCGGCTGCGGCTTTGCTTGAGCAGAACTGAGTAAAGGAAAGCTGCTCGCAAGCCAAGAACAGTGGCGGTTAAGTCTGGAAACCTGTGAACGTATGTAGGAGATACCTGGAGTTAATTGGACATGTGGGACTCAAAATGTGGAGTGCTGGAAATTCGATTCTGTGACCAGGGCTCTGAAGGACTACCTGTAGCCTGAAGAGGAGTGAAAGCCAGCTTGGAGGTGGAGCTTTGTCACCGTCCCTGAGAGACAGTGGTCTCAGCGGGGAGATCCTGAAGCTCAGGCTGCACCCAGCTGCATTGTGTCTAGTGCAGATGAGGGATTTAAGGTGAGGAGAGTGAAGGCCTGTTGTGGGACTTGAGGGGATGATTGATCTGGACATCCTAGACCCCAGCCATGCATCTGGGAGGTCCGATAGGAGCTGGACAGGTATCATGGCCCCGTTAGAGGAGGTGGGTGAGCAGTGATCCGAGGGACTTATATCTATAGGATGCGGCCTGACAGGAGCCCTCAACACCGCTCTTGTGAAAATATTGTAAGTCATAGGGACACCGTAAAGATCTCACATCAGAGACTCTAGTACCAGCATAAACGAGCAGCATCACTTGCACAAGGTGGGTAAATAGAGGAGTTGGGGGCATCTGAAGGTTGACTTGCCTTGTCCCCTCTTCATTCTGGGTTCAAAAATTGGATATAAACACACTCTGGCTGCATTATTATTCTAAGGTAAAGTGGAACATACAGGACAAGGCTGGGCGTGTCTGGGGCCAGGAGCCAGGAGCTCAAGCTAAAAATTGAAATGAACAACACCAAAAACTGGGAAATTTAAAAGAGGAAAACGTGGCACCAGACGACTAACCCACAAAAACGGCATGGAGAAAAGGCATAAAAACGGAGAATTCACATTTATCACGTACTCCCCTGGGCCCAGCAAACCTTGAGGAGTGGGGCAGAAGGCATCCGAGTTCGGCTGACTAGCGTATTCTAAACTCCTGCAGCAGAGAGTGACTGAACATAAAACAACTATCATATACTTCGCGTTGATCACATAACCTCTTCCTTAGAGATTAGATGCATAATGATCAGTTCACAACATGGGGAGAGATAAACCTACTAGGGCAACATAGCAGTCTCAGATGGAGCAATATACAGAAGAGCAAATAACAGAGAAACCCAAATGGACAGAGGAGGTACTGGTGGCTCCCCTGATCTCTCACTGGCTGAGAAATTAGACACAATTGGGAAGTCCAGACAATTACTGGAGCGTAATATTGACTATATATCTATTGAAGTAAACTTCCTGGGAGCCGACCTCCAAAAAATTTATGAACGTTCCTTGGAAACAGAGAACTCAGTAGGTGCTTCGACTACAGAGGTGACAGACCTGAGATCTAGGGTCTGTTCCTCTATGGCTCAGACCCAATGCATGAACAACAGAATGAAAGATGCCGAGGGCAGATCCTGTCAGAATAATGTCTGCTTTGAAGTATTTCCAGAAAGATCTAAGGAAATGCCCCTGAAAGCTTTTTGGAGAACTGGATTCAATCCATTCTGAAGTCAGACAGCCTATCAGTGCCTTTTTGGGTTGAGAGAACGCATAGAGCACTGGACCCACCTCCACTCCCTGGACGGCCAGCAAGGGCCACAATAGCCAAGCGCCTTAATTATCTTGACAGGCACATCTTCCTCCAATGTTCCTGATGTAATGAGAGAGTCAGGTATGAAATTGAGGTAATCAGAATCTTTCCAGACTATACTCAGAAGGTACAAAAATATAGTCAATCTGTCATTAAAATTAAACAGAAACTGAGAGCCATGAATTTAAAAACCATGCTCCTGTTCCCAGCCAAGCTAAAGGTGTTACATGAAGATCGTTCAAATTTTTTGAGTAGCCTTGAAGAGGTATGAGAATGGCTCAAGATCAGAAACAGAGCCCGACCTACAGCACTCAGCAACAGATTCAGGAGACTCTGCAATGAATCACAATAATCAACAGAAGATCCCAGAGCATGACCCCAGAGGATATAAGAGTAGAGGTTCAATGGGATGGAATACTAGGATACCAAAAAAGGCAGTAAGGCTGTACGACAGTCGCACTCGTATTTATCTGTATCATCAGTAACACAATCTAAATGTTCAGCTGTTTGTGATCCTACTGCCCATGAATCACCACATAGAAAAACTTGTCAGCACAAATAGAGCAGGAGTGTCTATTATCTAGACATTTATTATCCTTGATAGCAAATTACTATATCATAGCAATCTCATCAGTTTCTTATATAATATTTCTATCATCAAACAATATCTAAACATAATAACTTGTATCAGCAATGTACATAAGCAATCCAACCCGAATCAACAGGAGTAAACACTGGTAATACACAGGAGTCACGTGGTCTCAATGAAAAATTCTTGATTTATTTCTATACTTTTGTGGATACAGGCAAACAATCAACCCTGCCAACGTGTTTTTGTCCTTGCGGACTTCATCAGGGTTGTAAATTATCACCAAAATCCTGGTATGCCTTCTCTAGAAGTGCCCTGCATTGAATATAAATAGATCTGAGACGGTAGTATCCAAATATATCCTCACTCTGGAAGATGGTGGTTGTCGTTCGGTGTACGCTATGGAAATTCAAATCCCTGTAAGGAATTCTCATCCCTTCTGGATGAAGGAGGGCTAGAGCATCCATATTGAAGCTGAACATATATTACATGAGGATATATTTGGATAAAACGTGTTAGCTGGTGACCTCTCTAGGACTCACAACCTTCTGCACTTAGGCAGTTGAGATATGGGAATTTCAGAGTATATAGTTGTATGCAGTTCATTAGAAGGGTGGGTTTGAAGTCCGCAGGTATTAGGAGGTAGGAAGCAGGCACAAGTTGTGCCTCTCGGGTGGGAGAGATGTATTCACATGGCATGCAGTGCTTAATTTGAGCCGGTGGTTTCTAGAGCTCGGCACCGGCCACTCATTGTCAACACCGGGGCTTGTAACAGTCTGCCACATGGTGGCGCTGTATATCTAATTTAAAGATGAGCACAACAACAGTTGTTTATTAATTCAATATACGTGAAAAATCCCTATTGACTGACGCCCAAGCCATTCTTATAGCTTTGGAGGCCTGGAATAGGTTGAATTATCACATTTGTAGGAGTTTGATGATTACTAATTGTGTTGGTTGTGTTGCTGCTGCCATTTGCGGCACTGGACAGGGCACTGCAGAGTGCAAACTGCAGTGGCCTCCTGGCGAGGGTCCTGACACTTATTTTTGTTTACAAATTATGCACTGAGCATGATTTATGTTACAAGGCCGCATGGAGACTTCTCACACCCCACAAGGATTGAGTCTTGTACAAAAGCATCAAAATGGTTCATTTGGGAGCCTTCAGATCATACTGGAGGAGTACCTTTACACTACAAACATGACTAGCACAATGGAAATACTGACTTGGAACATGAGTGCTCAATGGATTTGTAAAGAGATACAGGGTACATATATATCTCAGATGGTATTCCATCCAGATAGCAAGGAACCCACCATGACGGAGGATAAAAAAAGTAACGTATGGTGGAAATGGAGAGGTTGACTTTTCTCCTCCACCTACTCAGCATATGCCAGAGTATTGATATGGCTGGAGCCTCAGGTCCCATTCCAGCTTCCTTATTCTGAAGCGGATGTGGAGGTGAGATATATAATAATATTTTAGCTTTTAGACTGGGTGGAAATATGTCTAATTAACACATATGCTCCAAACATAGAATGAAAGGTCCTATTTTTGCATGCTAAGAGGTTAGTTATTCCTTGCATTGATATCCCACTACTCTGGACAGGGACTTTATTTGCATAAGAGATGGTAATGTGGACAGACACTCACCGCGCTCGGGTACAAAATCAGGGATGACATAGATGCTATGTTATGGGTGATGTGGACTGCATAGATATCTGGATAATTCTCCACCCAGTCTCCACAGAGTATATTTATGTGTTACAGCCATGCATACCCTTACAGCGAATAGATAGGGTGCTGGTGTCTGGTAAACTGGTGACTGAAATCAAACAGCAGAGTGTCTTGACAGGTTCCTTTCTAACCATGTCCCTCTTCTAGTAAAATTGGACTCGCTTTGACAGTGCAATAGTTATCATGCATGAATGGCAGCTTTGCCCAGAGGTCCTGAATGATCTCGTATTTAAAATCAAAATAATAAAAGCCAGTGACACAGATTTGTATACAAATTGGGGATCAACGGACACAAGAGCAACTGAATGGGCGGTGTTGAAGACTGGTTTGAGGGAAGAAAGTGTGAACAAAATATTTGGCATCTGTAGGCAAGTGACGCACGATCTATCTCACCATGAAGATAAACTGAGAGAGGCACAAACAAGCATTGGCAAAGCCAATAGGTTTTACCTATGCAAGATCAATGTTTTTTGGACATTTTGAACAGCAGTGTGGCAAAAGTAAAGAAAAAGAAGCATTTGCAATGCAGTAGGTCTTGCATTTGTGAGAGTTTTAGCTTTTGGCATTGTAAATGACAATGACTTTTATTTATGTGTTTTGAAAACCTGCAAGCGGTGCGTAAACTCTCACTTTGTACTTATAGTCGTTGCTTACGAGAAGCAAGGCTGGCAGTAGCTGCGCCTATTTTACTGCCAGCCTTGTTTCTCATAAGAAAGGACTATAAGTACAAAGTACATGTTTGCGCACCGCTTGCAGGTTTTCAAAACCCATAAATAAAAGGCATTGTCATTTACAATGCCAATAGCTCAAACTCTCACAAATGCGAGACCTATTGAATTGCAAATGCTTGTTGAGCTCTGAGACTGAGGCAACAGCAGCCATAGGAAGGCTGGGACCGTGACGCCAGGCTATGCATCTCAACAGCAGGAGGGAAGAGGAGGCAGCTGCAGCCAAAACAAACCTCAGTCTTTGAATGCACAGCAAATGTGGCAAGAGCAATATTTTCAGCCATTTTTACAACAGAGCTCTGTAAACCACAAGCACTGGTCTTGAGGGCTCCAGCTTAAAGAAAGAAATAGTGCTCACAAGCTCTGAGTAACAACACATGTAACAGGGGCAGTTTCTTAAAAATGGGCGGAGCTTTTAAAGCCCATATCCTGAATACAGCATGTCTCGCAGAAACAGCGCAAGCGCTGCCTAGGTGAGACCTAAAAAGCGCTATGACATGGCCAGTGCTGACCACGTTATAACACTTTTCTTTATTTACTTTAAGCCATGCTGCACTGCAGCGTGGACTGCTGTGCATCATGGTTTAAAGAAAAGAAAAGAAAAAGCGCTATGGCGCGGCCAGTGTTGACCATGTCATAGCACTTTTTTCCCCTTAAGACATGTTGAACAGCAACCCGCACTGCTGTGCAGTGTGTCAAAAAAGTGTGAGGGGGCAAGCCTCATGTGGGAGGAGGGAGGGAGGAGCAACAATGGACACCAGCAGGGATGCAGCAGGAGGGAGAAGCGGGGGAGCAGCAAACAACAGACAGCAGGAGGAGGGTGGGCGAAGGCAACACAAGGGAGTTGTGGGGGAGGAGGGAGGGAGCAGCAACGCAACAGATAGTGGGAGGAGGGTGGGCGGACAAGCAACATGAGAAAAGGGCAGGTGAGGGAGATAGACTAGACACATTTACTCTTCTATAGTGTATGTCAAAAAGTAAGAAAAAAGTACCTACAGGAGCCTGCGGCCAGTGGAAGTACAATGGCCACAGATAGGAAGCTGTACAGGTTCCATGCTCTATGGCAGACACAACAACACTGAAGCCCCAGGAGGAAGCAGGAAAGAGTAGGAGGAGCTGACCATTCAGAAGAAGTGAACGAGAGTGAGGTGGAAGCCAACCAATGGTAATTAATGTTAAGTAATGAGTGGGCTCTAAGCTCGTTTTAATGTTTCCTTTGTTAACAATAGGTTTTGCCAACATCGCTGTCTCAGGCGAAACCTATTCACCATTAGAGGGTCCGGCTCTCCATGAGATATGGCGTACAGTAACTGAGGCCTGGGAAACCCTAGACAAGTTTACACATGAGGATTATAGGCAAGCATTATATAGAAAGGGTGACAAATTGGTGCGGCTCTTGGCCTGGTCTGACTGTTAAAAAGAGAAAAACTTTTCCCATTGATTATGTCAATCACGAACCAGACCTCACCAAGATGGTGACACAAGCCAGCATTAATCACACTCCTGCACAATACCTTGCTGGACTTTATAGATGTCCTGAGAGACACGCCTATTGACTAGCTAAGTGTCATTGAGACAATGGGTTATTAGAAGAGCAGGCCACGATGTTAGAGCAAGATCTTACAAGGGAAGCAATAGACAATGTTGTCCGAGGAATGCCAAAGGGTAAATCACCTGGAAGAAACAGTTTTCTACCAGAATTTAATAAGATATTCCAAGCCCAGGTCTTTGAGAAGCTTTTAGATGTTTATAATGAGGCCAATGTGAAGGGGAGATTGCCTGATATGATGAGAGAAGCGATAGTACTTATAATGCTGAAGCCTAACAAAGATCCTGAAGAGTTGGGATCATATAGACCTCTCTCTTCAATTAACACGGATGTGAAAATATTATTGAAAACCCTGACAAATACATTGCTCAGAAGTTGTGATCCACCTAGTACACAAAGATGAATCTCAGACTCCTGAGCCATTTTCTCCATGCCACGGGTAACATGCGATTAGAAGGTGCCCTCTTGACATTGGCTATTGAAAAGGCGTTTAATCCACTGGATTTACTTGATGGTGGTGCTTAGAGAAATGGGTCTCGGCCCTAAGTTTAGAAAATGGATCTAATTTCTCTACATGGCACTCATCGCAAGATTTAGATTGGGAAGTTAGGTTTCTGACAAATGGACTATAAAAAGGCAGGGTGGTCCTTCGTCCCCACTTTTTTCGCTCTGGTGGTGGAGCATCTGGTGATACTACTGCGAGATGTCATGAAAAACTGGGGAGTTACACTGGGCGGGTCGATGATCTTTGTATGCGTTGGATGGGTTTGGAGTTGTATCAGGTCTCAGAATCAATAAAGACAAAACTGTGGCATTCCACCTTGCAGCATTAACAAGAAAGGCCTCCCATGACTTCCCAGATGTAGGCCTACAGTGGGAGACTGATACATTTCGATACTTGGTGATTCAATCTAGAAGACAAGAAGTACTTATACAACATGGGTAGGGTTCTCGAGGCCTCAAAACATCAATCCCTTCTGGAACACTCCTCCACTTCCTACAATGGGAAGGGTTGCGATTGTAAACATGGTAGTGCTCCCAATATTTAGTTGGTGGTCCTGGAAAAAGTGGTGACAAGTTTCCCTGACATAAATAAAAACTATCAGGGAACAAAGCTCCGCTCGACCAGCCTCGCCCTCGCCACAGTCCCCCGCATCCGGAAAACGACCGCCGGCGGCAGATCCTTCTCCCACCTCGCCGCCAAGACCTGGAACACCCTCCCCACCAACCTCCGACAGACCCAAGACCTACTGGCCTTCAGAAGACTCCTCAAGACCTGGCTCTTCGATCAGTAGCAGCACCACCCCCCTCTTCCCCCAGCGCCTTGAGACCCTCGCGGGTATGTAGTGCGCTTTATAAGTGACATGATTGATTGATTGATTGATTGAAAGACGGGTATGTGTCTAAGAACTTGGTAGGTGGGCCTCAACGGTGTAATACCGTGGCTTCAACTATGAATGATGGCCACAGGATTACACATGCCCCCCACTCCTGTACCCGAACAGCACACTTCCTGCAGTAGAGTAGTACTTCCTAATGTTCGAGATAAGGCAGTGATAACAAAAGAAACGGAGTGATACATTGGATGACCACTCATTATACCACTATCAGTACAGTACACTATTTCCAAATACACCACTGAAACGATACTCATTCTCCTGGGTCCTGAACCCATCGCAATTACATGAATTAAGAGCTTGCCAAATGAATGGAGGAATCTGTTTTGTCAAGAAATGTGTCCCAAATGAGATGGGGCACTGTTGTGTAAATAATCCCATTGAATCACATTGAATTGTTAATACTTTGGACTCTGGGATTACGATTACCAGAATCCTTTATCTGAGTGCACACCAACCAGGAAGAGGCGCTCCATGCCCTTTGTCAACACGCCCGCCGGATCACTCGCTTACAAGCGGTATTGACGTGGGAGTTGGAGGGCTTTTACTGAAGACTGCTGTGATGCGGCCCATGGTGGCCAATTTAGGCAGCGCACCGAATCGGATCGAATTCGCACCATGGGAACAGTAATGTTTTTCACAGAGGCAGCGCATGCCTCAGCAGAGGCAGCGTACGCCACCTAATTAGGCACATCTGAAACAACTTGTGCAGCAGTGCTTAAAAGCCACACTAACGCAGAGGGATAATTGCATGTACCCCATCTCAAATCAAGAGAATGAACTCGACACAGCTGTTACAATTTAAAGGTCCTAGTGAGCATAATTGTGTATAAGTCAAGAGGATACATCCATCCAATTACATGGGTGATAATGGGTGTATTTAAGACAGTTTCACAGTGACTCCCACGATCAACGGGAGGAAGGAGCCTGTACCAGTAGGTGCACAACTAGGAAAGCACCTTGGTCTAGTAAGTGGGTAGTGGTGGGAAGCAATACTTTCTACATTGGAAGCTTGAAAACCTTTTTAATATAGCAGGGTTGACAATCCCTTTTTCTCCCTTGTAGTGTGTGACTACTGGGGTTCCTGAGCCCTTCCTCCATGGGGCCCAGATGACCTTTAAATAGGGTAAGAGTGTGTGAGCTGGTCTCACGGCATTACACTTTTGACATGTGTAGGATACATGAGTGATGATCCTCGCGGGAACGCGCTGTCTTTTATTCATATGAGGAGGACGTATAATGCTTCTATGCAATTTTTTAATGGAGATACATTCTAAATACAAGAATTATGGAACGCTTGGATGCACGTACAAGAGTTTGAACGTTAATATTTATGAAAATTAACTGTGGATGTATCCTACTTGCAACGCCTCGTAGATTCACTCCGCTATTGTTGCTTGCCTTTCTTGTGCCTTGACATTTGATGTGATGCTGTTTTTAATAAATTAGCCCTGAAGAAGCGGCTATTCTACGAAACACATGTTGGCTGCTCCAATGTTATGGCCTGTTGCCTGCTGCCCAGAAGTGCTGCGCTGTGCTGGGGAGGAGGACTACACTCCCCAGCAACCTTTGCCCAGTGACATTGCCCTCAGAAGGCAGAGTGCCATAAGTTTGTTGGAGGCGTCCCGCAGTGCAGAACCCTCGTCTTGCCTGTTGCCTACTGCCCAGGAGTGCTGCGCTGTGCTGGGGAGGAGGACTACACTCCCCAGCAACCGTTGCCCAGTGACGATGCCCTCAGGTGCCAGAGCGCCATAAGTTTATTGGAGGCGTCCCGCAGCACGAGACGCGCATGGGTCGCACCCGGGCCAAGAGCAGGCACGTCTGTGCCCGTCAGAGCACGGAAGAGGCTGGGCTGGGCCACCTCCCTAAAATGTGTTAAGGGTCACTTGCTCCCATATATCTGGAATTTTGAGGTGAGATGTTTGTGCACGTGACAATCTTTATTTTGTTCCCGTCGGGCATGGGGAAGTGCAAGATTACTGGAAGCTCTGACCCTTCAGGTAAGCCAACCAGTATTGATACTATGCTGGAGCGTGTGGTTGCAGTTGTTACCAATAAAATAGCCCTTAATGAACGGTGGATGTCACTTGGGTGGGGATCATGTGTGGGAGATCTAAGAAGTGATGCTGGGACCATGGCACTCGATGTGGCAAGTAAAGATAGCACCTCTACGGCAAGAATAGTCACACCGATTTGTTGCCCCGATCCTTTGGTGGGGGTCAGCACCAATATTTTAGAACCAGAACCACCTTTGTTACTTTCGGCCTCCCCCATATTGGACAGCATCAGCATCTCCCCAGCTGAACCAGAAACGAAGCGGAAAAAAACACTTTGCGCACCTCACGGACTAAGACTAAGCCGATAGTGGCAAGAGAGCAGAAGGGTTTAAACTCTCACAATACGGAGTCCATTTTTAGTAATGAAGAGTACCAAAAGTGTATCGCAAATGTATTGAAGGAGAAGATCCAACCGATCCTCAGGCGTCTAGATGCAATTGAGACCCAGCTGGCTACTATCTTTAATGCCTGCACTATGTTAGCGGACCCAGGACCTAGGGTGTCACTAATTAATAAGTCTGCACCATCTGCAGGCATGAAGCTGTCCAAAAATCAGGACTTAAATCATGTCCAGGCCACACCATAATTGGCCTCCTCCCCCCTAGTCCTCGCGACAGCAACACAAAGTTACAGCAATGGGGGAAGTAAGACTGCTCTAGGTAGCCCAAAAAGCAGAGTCACTCATAATAAAGGTATACCCCCTAGATTACATGGAGCTTATGCTCAAAGTAATAGTAACCATTCAGGAAGGAGGGACGGAGTTTTAAATCCCACAATTATAAATCTGCTGCCCGAATGCTGCCCAAAGATTCAAATCATGGCAGGGGTGCCTCCACTAAAGTAAAATCAGTCAGAGTCCTGGGATGAACTACATAAAAAGGCCATACATTGGCTCAGCATACACAAGAATCTTAACCCTGCAGAGAGCCGGGAAATGACCATGGCGCATAGGGTATGGTGGATTGGCTCATCAAGAAAAAACATTGAAGGGGACTATGTTATAGTAAACTTTAGGCACCCTGAATCTGTGAGAAATCTGATGAATGTGCAAACGCTGGAGACAACCAATGGCTAAAGGATTATTTCCTTGCTGCTGGATTTTTTCTATAAGCCAACCAATTCATATTTGGGAATTCATTTTAGCTCCTCAGGTTCATGATCTCAGAACATTGCACAGTGCAGAGTAAAGTTTTCAAGAGCAATTGGGTCACTGTTCAGTCTGCCATCATTAAAGGGAGGAAGGCCCCTGAAACCCTTATTGCAAATATACTCAACACAGGGTATTCCTATTGCAACCTATGGTGCGGGCGTATGGGGTCTGGGTGCCCCAACAAATCTCCAGAGGGAGGAGAATCGCTTTTGGAGAAGGTTAGTATCAGCCCCGGCTTCTTCATCCCTCTTCATTTGCCGCAGTGAGTTGGGCATAGGCTATCTGAGCGACTATATTCAAAGTCGCCAGGCCACCCTGTGGTTATCCATTTGGAGATCAGAGGGTGCTACACTAACAAAGAGTATAATTAATGATTGTCTGGCTGGCGCTAGGGGCCTCGCTATCTCTTGGTTGGCCTATGTTAAAAAAATCTTTAGAAAGTGTGGGTCAAATTGATAGATTTTTGGCAATAGGGCCACAGACCACTGCTTGTTGGAAGCAAGTGAAGCACTCACTACTGGAGAAAGCTGTAATTGATAGACTACAGGCTAAGAGTAAGAAAAGGAGTGTTTTAGATTATCTGCATTTTAATTTAGGGGAGTCTAGCTCGGATTATTTGTGGAACAAAAATAGGAGCTGGACACAGTTTTTATTGTTTAGTTTTAGGGATGGTACAATAAAATATCTTTTATGCTTTCCAAGTCGGCATCAACATGAGCTTGACCTAAGGACATGTCCTTGCAATACCTATTCGAAACAAAATATGCTGCATTCTCTTTTTTTCTATGATTTTTCTGTTATATATACACGGAAATTTTTTATACCACTCATGAGATCCAGAAAGATACGAGCTTGCATGCAGGTGCACCGCTTCTTACGCACTTTGTCTGATGACAAATCATGTTGCTGTGTAGCTATGTTTCTTCAAGCTGCAGTATCCTCTAGGAAAACAATGTTAGAGGATTGATTTTTCCTTCCATTATTTTAATATTTAATGGCTTATAAAATATGATGTCTTTTTATGTACAGTTTTTGTATTTTATTGTGTGCTCTTATGGCTATTTCATAGCCGAATAAAGATGTATATTGAAGGTTTGATTGATTGATATACGAGTGCAGTGTCACACCTACACCACATGTAATTTATGCCAACATGTCATTGAAGGACACCTGATCTTTAAGTATCATCCCATACATTTCTGTTGGTAATGCAAATTTGTTACTAATGTTTTGCAGGTACTTGGGACCTAGGAACGGAGGGTGGTGACAAGGGGTAGACCACCGACATAGTCGCATGTACATTGTACATATGCTACCAGAGGATCCGATGTCCATCCTGATGAATGCCATGGACTCTGTTGAGCCACTAGGCAGAAACATGTTGACGGATTGGTGGGGCGGGATACTAGTTCCCTTATTCCCCCCATTTAGTTTTAATACCATTTGGTATCCTCTATAGTATAAAAGTCAGACTGGATTACCACATTAGTTTTTAAGTACATATTTCTCACTGATTCGTATTTAGTAATAAGTGCCACCCTGATTTCAGTGCGTAGGCCCGTTCTTTATCAAACCGGGTCTTTGAAGAGCGTGGAAGGTTCTATGATGAAGCATGACACCTGGTGGTGTGTGAGAACATCCTGTCACATTTTTGTGTATGTCTAGGAGCAAGCTGATATAAGATGAATATATTACATAATGTGATAGACTAGAAAAAGGTTGGAGAAAATCACTCGCTGGCTTTTTGTGTTTAACTGGCCAGCACCCAGGCCTGGGTCCAAATCATTATGCTTGAACACTTGTGCTTCACTATAATACATGATATTACTGCATTTATTTTTCAGACTTTCACAAATTTACCAGTGTTACTTGATGTAAATCCATCTTTTTCAATGGATTTGTGACATCTCTTCCTGTCATGTCATCAATATGTAAATTAGTTCACTTGCCTAAGAATTTTGAAAACTTCAGAATGCTAAACTTCTGAAACTTGCAGAGGAGGGCAAGCCTTAGAATGTAATTTACATTTAATTCAATGACCGTTATAAATTTATGCGGAATACTTTAGATATCCCCTTATCACCTGATTTACATATGGGGGCCATCTTTATGTCACTGAGGGTTGTCATACTAAAGATATTACTCTGAAAATCCAGTTGCAGGAGACAATATGCAACCATTCCATTTGTTGATGCGTATATTTGAAAGTAAGAGGATTAAGTGACCAATAAACTTCTGTTGCCAAACCAGAGGGTTCAGAACTGAGTAAGGATAGTAATCATTTGCTCTGGACATTGGACTTCACTGGGCGTCAGATTGTTGGTGGTATGTTACTGCATAGTTTTGTTGTTGGGACATACTAAGTGCCTTCACTAGGTTTTTGGGGTAGGTGAGAAGAAGAGAGAACCAAGTAACCCATGTTCAAAGCCAATGCAACCAGCATTGAGAAGTGGTTCCATGTGTGAGATCGCAACTGCTATGTTAGTGGAATGTGGGAGTGCCAGCAACATATGAAGATTGCGGTTATGTCACTGTCATCCTACGAGAAGTGAGCTTGAAAATACTGGAGCCCCTCTTAAAATGACTTATTTTGACTATGTCTTAAAATTGGATCCCATCAAACGGGAGTGGTAGTGGGGGATATGTCCATCATATGATGTAAGAGACACGATGTGGAGTAGCACAAGATAATCGTAAACTGGGGAGCAAAATCACTCATGCAACCTTGCTGCTAACTTAGGAGATGCCCTGGTCAGAAGAAAGGGCCTGTAAAAGGGAGCACTTATAGAGCTTAAAAATGAGCATTGGAATTTAAACCCTGGAACGGATGCTCTCCCAGTCAATCGTACAATTGTGACAATGCATAGCACTATTAAAAATTATTAAGTCAACGGACATTTCATCGAAGCTTCAGCATATTTTGGTACATGTCACATGTTGGTTCACCGTGGCAGATCACCCAGCACAAATCAGGAATTCTCTCTGGTCGAGCTAAGTCTCTCTTTTTGCCCATGCTTCGTTTCCATGACAGCCAGGCCACCTCATTAAAATCCACTCGTGTCCAGGCTCAGGAATGTGTGTAAATCCAGTCTTACTGCCTCCCCTCCCCCAAAACGTCCTGAAAACAAAAGTGATTTGAAAAGGGTTGCCACTTGAAAGGGCAACACATTAAACATTGTGGGGCAGATTTACAAGCCCCTTGCGCCACTTTTGCGTCACTTTTCCCATGTTAAAAGTGACGCAAAAGTGGCGCAAGGGCCTTGTAAATCTGCCCCTGTATGCTTTAGCTTTTGCACCTTCCCAAGCAGCATCTAGAGAGTTCCCCGCTTTCCTCGAATGTATCTGGCTAAGTGTGATTTCAGCTGCCCAGAAGCACATAACAAATCACACACCAAAACAAACAAAAAATGTAATCAATTTCATAGCGTTCGCTCACAAGAATAAGAACAAGCATTGGCATAGCCAATAGGTCTCGCTTTTGGGACCTTATAAGTATTTAGTTATGCAGCACAATATCCTTGGTGCAACAATATCAACCGTTGCATGGCTAAACACTTATAAGGTCCCAAAGGCGAGACCTATTGACTATGCCAATGCTTGTTTTAAATGTTTCTTCAAGATTAGTTACAGACAATGCTCATTCAAGTGCAATACAAATGTAATCAATCGGTCATGCGTTCATCCATTCATCTATTTCCTTACTCACAAATCAATTCTTAAATAAATGTATACCTATCTTCATATATACCTTTGATCATTCATTCTCCCAAAACAGTCATTAATGTATTCATCCATTCATGCTTTTATTTATCCATTCATCTTTGCCCAGTAATGCATCTATTCATGCAAGAATCAATTCGATCATCCATATTAATTCCTGCATTCATGTAATCAGTTGGGTTGCCATCCCTCAGGTGGGAAGACATGGACGGCATTTTACACATATATGGAAATACCTTATCATAACCCTTTCCCCACCACCATCTCTCCATTGTACTCCCACTCCCTCGCCGCCACTGCTGGGCGCACAGAGCAGTGATATTTCAGCAGTCGAGGCGCTCGCTGGAAAAAACATAATAGTAATGACAACTGATAACAAGTCAAGAGCCCAAGCGCGCCCCACCCCCAAAAAATATTTGGCACACGTGATTTTTACTATTTAGATTGGAAAGCGGTGAGATGAGACGCTTCCGAGTTGGCATCAACTATAGTAAAAGTGGGCGCTCATATATATCTGTGGGTTTATTTTCAAGGAGCGAGTTGCGAGGTAGCGCGAGCGCAAAGGACTCCCTCTGCCGCCCGATCTCGCAGCCCCCAAGCCAGCTCTTTTGCATATCAAGCAGCCCCCCGGCGGGGGGTCGCACCGTCTCCAGAAAGAGGGAAAAAAACGCCAGATCCCCTTTGAAATAATTCAATCTATTTAGTGATTGGTTGCGCCATTCTGACTTCAAAGGGAGCCCCGGTCCTCACTCCTGATTGGCTGAGACGGGACCCCCCCTTTAAATTGTGCAAATAAGGGATACCAGTAAACATTTGCCTTCCACTGCGCAGCAACAAGTGTCGCAGCATTTTTAGCAACTTTCGAACCGTTTGAGCTAGAAACATGTTTTTTTGTTAAAACCTGCAGATTATGAAGCAGACGATGGATTATGTGGCAAACGCAGCATATCCATAATTGTGCGAAAAAACGCAGCGGATGCACAATCGCATAATTACCCTGGCCCTGCCTGTAAGTAATAAAGCCAAAGCCGCTCCATATCAAACAAAAACTGCTTTGTTACCGCGGGGCCTCGCTTGTATCAAAAAACAGCAACACAATAACGGCGAGGGCTATTAATAGATATCACTGCAACATTTCCATCACAACACTTTGAAAGTACGTGTTAGACAACGACGGCTCGTGCGAGGCTCTCGAAATGATGCGTTGCAGGCGGAAACTGCTCCGGGAGAGATGCGAGCCCCAAAAGCAACAGCCGGAAGTAGAGACGTAATCTGGGTTTCCTAAACCACGAGTTCGGATCAGCGATGCACGAGATAACGTTGTTGGCGTTTGCTTTTTTTCCCAAAGCCCTGATTAAAGCCTTGCTGGAGCAAACAAGTTGTTTTTGAGAACTCCACCCGAGGCGCTGACGAGCAAAAAAAAAAAACAGACCCACAAAGCGTTTCCCTTGCAGGAGCGAGCAGGGTCACCATCTGTTTGCAAGTTAATTACAAACAGATGTCGCCAAAGCTCGCTCCCGCAGGGAATCGCCAAACGTGCACGCGTTGCCATTGAAAGCAATGCAATGCGTGCACGTTTTTGGCCTAAAAAGCGAATCAATTCCAAGAGGTCTCCTCCTATGCAGCGCATGCGAGACCTAAAAACAGAAAAAGACATCTCCTATGTGTCGACTACTGTTGCAGATGCTCCAGCAGTGAGGACACATGATCTCAGTTGGTAACTAGAGTGAGGACACAAGCACTTAAACTGTCTTTCTTTATTAGTCTGTCGCCTCACTCGATGACACAGGTGGGGGGATAGGTGTTGAGTATGAGTGACAGCCCTGTGGGAGAAGGGAGTGTCTTACACTGATATCTTCATGGACATAACATTCATCCCATAAACAAATGAGAGCCCAAATAGTTCAAAGGGTGAAAACTAAATAAATGGAGACCACTGAAGTCTCTCAATGTTGCAAGGTTAGAGTTAATCAGGAGAACTGTGATAGATGCTGGGTTGAATGATGCCAGCTGCATCAGCACTTCATCACTTGAGTTCATAGTTTATGTCCGGTGGTTCATGGTACGAACACACTTTTTGGAAGTGTCCTGGACATTGACATCTGCTTTAAATGTCCATTGCCGTACTCGATGTCCAGAGAGTTTGGAACCTTGCTGTCACCTCTGATACTTTGTTGTCAATATACACCAATTCAGAAATGGCTGTTGGTGATTTAGTGATGCTGCGGTCATATGGCATTCACTGTGATGCATGGCT